>APFE031469432.1:0-23310 GCA_000404065.3 Pinus taeda
TCATACTCTACCACTCCTTGACATGTTGTAGCCCTCTTGCATGCCTTGGAACTACCTAGCATATAACTTTGTCACTCCATTCTGAGCACACATGGAATTCACTAACACTCCCTATCATACACTCTTAATCGTTCATTTCCATGCATTTTGAACTAGTTTTCCTTTGTGTTTATGTTGCACTCCCTAACACTCCCTAGCATGCATTGGCACGCCTTGACATGCATTGACACACCTTGGCATGTTGCCCTAACACTCTAGCATTTGTTGGAACTACCTAACATATCTTGTTGTCCCCTCCTTAGCACACCTAGACCTCACTGACAGTCCTTGTCATACACTCTTAGTCATTAATTTCCATGCATTTGAAACTAGTGCTCCCTTATGTTTCCCTCACCCTCCATAACATTCCCTCGAATGCACTCGCACACCCTAGCACCTGACACATCTTGGCATGTTTCTCTAGATTCTAACATGCCTTAACACTGCCTAGCATACCTTATCACTCCCTCCTTAGCACACCTAGAACTCACAAACACTTCCTATCACAAACTCTTAATCATTCATTTGAATGCATTATTTTCACCTATTGTTCTGTTGTGCTCCCCTAGTACTCCTTAACACTTCCTAGCACGTTTGTTTAATGGTGAAAACACTATATATAGGGCAACTCATCCTCCATTTGTGGACAAGAAAATTTGGTTAAGTCTATAACAAGAAGTGCAACGATTACCAAGAAAGAGAAGGAATCAAAGAGTAAATATTTTGGTGTTGTTTATGGGTCTATTTTAGGGCTAATAGCTCCATAGGTGTGAAGGAAGGAAGAACTATCTACTATAAAAAAGGTTGAAGATCTTGTTGTTGTCCAAGAAGTCAAATCAAGGAAGAATATAAGCAAGGTTATAAGATAAATAATAATAAGATTTCATACCATCCAAGAGAAGAAGATCAAGGTTCAAATGTTTTGTCAACCACATGTTCTAAGGTTTATGAAGGTGGGCCAAGAACTATGGATCTGATCCATGGAACTAGAATTTGAAGGATAGTCGAGTTATTGAAGGAAGAAGCATGATCATTGTTGACTCAAGGAAAGAGAAGGAAGTTGAATCAAGGAGGCTTGTGACTTGGTATTGGATAGGTCATTGAGTCAAGGGTCTAGGCCATGGTCTTGGTATTTGCCAATTGAACTCTCTATAAGAAGAACATTTTGTTTGGGTTTTTGTCTGATGCTGGAGAGGTTTTGGCCCTGGTTGATCGCATATTGGTTGTGTCTCTTGTCTCCTCATTGTTTATACATTGCTAGATGTTTGATGAAGACTATTGTTTTGAGCATTGTTGGTTATTGTGGATTAGTCTTGAATGTGTTTGTGTATGCAAAATTGGTTGGGTTTGTAAACTATGAGTAGAGCAGTGTTTGGTTGATGCATGCTTCCTACAATAAAATGTTCCTCTTACTTAAGCACTTAAGTTAGTGGAAACATGGTTATTTGGATAATTATTTTTGAATTTATACAACTTACAAGTACATCAACTCATATAATGCATAAATATAATGGAAAGTTGTAATGTGTTGCATCGTAGAAAGAATGTTTATAAAATATGATAGCTTAAATGTATATGATAGTTTGGAAAGGTGGGGAATAATTCTTAGTTAGTCATAGGTACCCTAATCAATTCCTTTTTTAATATGTAAATGTCCATAATGATTTTGAAAGTAGGTGGGCAGAAATTCTTACTCATGTCATTGATAACCTAACGAGTACATTTCTCTATGTAGAATGATACTAGAGACACAAATATTTTATATTGTGTGCTTCTTAAATATTTTTTATAATACATCATGTTATAAAAAATTTAAAATAAGCTTCTCACTTTGGTTCTTGCAGTTGTGGTAAAATCTGAACTGAGCTTCTGAAAGTAGTATTATTCTGGAGGATTCCAACAATATTTTTGACTCCATAAAGGTTTTAACGTATCCTTAGTCTTTGATGAATTTTTTTGGATGATTGTATGTTAAAAATAAAGATGCATCTACAATTTTCTCACTTGTTAATTTAGAATCAATGAAAAAAATCAAAATAATTACTTACATTTGTTTGTAGAGTTTAGCTCAAATTGATGGAACATGGTGATTACATCAAATGAGTGTGAAATTGAATTTTGAAATTTTATTAATGTTGTCAATGCTTGGAAAATGTAATGGGATCGGATGATAAGTTAACATGTAAGGTACTTAGTGAGGCATTTCTTCTCTTCTAAGAAAAATATATCTAAACCCAATGCAATACCAGGAAAGAGAAGTGTGGGGCTAAGGCATAGTTTCTCCATTTAACTGAAGTAAAATGAGAGGAAATGAGGCAATGCATACTTCGTAAATCTGAGCTATGAGGATTTGGGGTTCAAGGCTAAGTCACTTCAAAATTGAAATAAAATTAGATCAAATGAGACAAGGAATTGAAAATTATTAGTTATATGTAATGATATTAAAGTGCGTAAGCACAAAGTATTAAAATTCAAAGTACAATCAACCCTTGTGTACGAAAATTCAGTCAAGCATTTTTTTATGGCTAAATTTCCCCTCAAATATACATTTGATTAATGAAAAAGCTTAGAAAACCACATCTATGTAATCGAGGGGTCCCTCTTAGATGCACAAACATTTCCCCTTGGCTTCCCATTGTCTTTGAGGTTGTGTTCCCCTACACTCCTATATGCTTACTAGGGACACTACACTCCAACATGATGGATTCTAAGATATGTTATGATAGGGGGGATGAGGGTTTGGGAAATTATTGTTTCCACAAGAAGGTCTTGCCATGTTTGGTTCAGAAACATGGAATAAAAATGATGCATAAGGATTTATGGTGCTTTTTCAATTGTGGAAAATAGAAATGCCATACATTATGGTGCTTCTTAGTACAATATTACTGATCCATGGAGAAATATCAATGGTTCCTTGGGTAGAACTATACCAATGTGTGGGTGGGACCATGCTCATGAGATTCATCCTTTAATACCATCACAATGAATTACAACTAAATTAATTACATAAAACTTATGTGAAGGAAGAACTCATGAGATTCATTTTTTACTACCATAACAATGAACTACATCCAAATTGGTTATAAAAGATTGCATTGGTAAAAGTTAATTTTTAGCTTTAAAGTTTGACATAATAATTATAAAACCAAATCTCATTTGTTTAAATAATATGGAAACCCATAATATTAGTATTATATAATTAAGCATTAATGAAAATATTAATAGCTTTTTTTGTTTAATTATATAAAATCCAAATCTGAATTTGTTTAAAATTACAACTTACAACATAGTTAGTAATTTTGTAATTTTGAAAAATTAAAAATATATATATTTTAAATGAGTATATGATAAGATAAGTAAAAATACATTCCATACATTTTGATATATTCTTAAAATATAGTGTTTTTAAAATTTATAAAAAATTAAATATTATAGTTAAAAAATTTAATGATCATCCAAATTAAAAATTTAATTTCTACCACACTTTCTTCCTCACCTTAGTGTATTCGAATGAATGTTGAATAGTTGAGAAAAAAAGAAATACCATTCTATTGCATTTTCTTCCCTGCCTTAGTGTATTTGAATGAATGCTGACTAGTTGAAAAAAAAGGAAAGACAGAACAAGTTTTTTTCCTGCATTAGTGTATTCGAATGAATGTTGAGTAGTTGAAACAAAAGGAAAGACCATGGGTACTGTACAATCTACTCTGTGGCTATATGGAAACAGGTACATGTAAATGGATCAATATTTAGGGTTTTTAGATCTATTTCTATTCTTAGAATTGATTTGCAAATTTGTTTTATATTTTCGCTTGAAATGTTGCAGTGTTTCGCTGCCAGTTAGTGTTTCATGGTTAAATTTGGATGTTTTGAGGGATAAGATTGAGGAGGATATTTTCAATGGCTTGCTTCAAGAGCCCAATTTACCGAAGAAAATAATTGCATGAGTACCATTTATCTCATTTAATTTTTTCCTCGAATTCAATTGCTTCAAACAATCTACCAACGTTTTGACTTGAAGTTAGGTTATTTGGGTTTTGTTTTTTCATGAATTTAGCTTCAAATGGACTAGCCGCACAATTACTATATTAGCATTGAAAGTTATATTAAATATAAGCTGAGCTATTATAGTAGTTTGGTAGCATACCACACAAGAAAAATTCAAATTTACAAAACTAGCCAAAAAACCAATGGGGAAAATTGCAAAATAAACAATAGAGCAGACTTCTCAGGGTAGGGGAAATCACAACTCCTTGCCCTCCCTGATTTCAATGCAACAAGAAAATATTTTCTTGCTCTCTTTCCATTTCATAGTAGTCCTTCAATCAAAAATCTCAATTTCAAGCCCTTCCTTCCAACTTTAGCTGAATCTATGTATTTCTCTCAACTCCAAAAGAAGGTGATAGAAGTGATGGGTAGAAAGCTTGGTACCCGAGCTAGAGTTGAAGAGGAACAAACATTGAGTTAGACATTGCAATATTCCTCTCGTGGGGTAAAAGGATCAAAACAAGGCCATAGTAAGCCCCCCTAAGAGAACAAAGATGCTACCGCATGTAGTGGTAACAATCAGAGTATGGTGCAACGCCATATAGATCAGTCAAGAGTTTGGAAAACAATGGTTATGCTTATCTCTACCCATACAACTAGATATTTTGATAAGTATTCAGGCTTATCTACGCGTGAATTTTCATATGGTTCATGCTTCATGGAAAGAAATATATTCTTTTTAGCTTGTTCATGCTTGTCAGTTTGGATTGGACAAGCTGGTTCAAGTCTTTCAGTAGTGGCATTATCCATATCATTTTATCTGATTCATAGGTTGGGAGTTGGCAGAAGGCCACAATGCAACCATTGCATAACAACTAGACATTCCACGAAAGACTGTCGTGATTTGATTGGAAGGTGGCAAGCCAAGAATCAATAGTGGAATACAAACCTAGTGAACGATGAGCCAATACTATCAATCAAAGAGGGTGGACCAACCATAAATTCCATCACTGGGTGAGATGAAATAACCAAAGTAGATGTAACCAACATTGCACCTCGCTAGATAAAGAAGGCAGTCCCAGGACCACTAAAGTTCAACCCAACACAACAAAGAGAGTTTTTTAGAGATGCAATGGAGATGTTCTAGAACATAGCAGTTCTTTAAACCTTAGGTATTACCCAATGGTTACCAACATAACTGCCTAGAATCCTTGACCCTCTAGGAGATTGCAGAAGGATGCCTACAACTTGGAACAGTGAAATCAAAACTAACCAGGTGAGCGACTACTTCAATTTGTTTTCAAGTATCCTTGAATATGAACATCAGACTAGGACGTTGCACAACTCCCTCCAACATTAAGGTCCATCAATGACATCATATTAGCAAAAACCTAAGCATGAAAATAGATTGAAACAAAAACAAAAGGGAAACCCTCACTAACTAATTAGGCCCTTACTCAATAATCGAGAAACATTTGCGTATGAAAAATCGGTGCCCTTCTTCAAAGTCCCTACTTTATTTTATAGATCTATTCATATTGATGGATGGCTTCGACCCTCCTCAAATGGCCATTGGATGAGTGCTAGGAAGTTGTAGGTTTTATCCCCGTATAGAAATTATCTGCATATGAATTCTAAAACACAAAAAAATAAACAATGTGAGAGCATAACACATAGAACACATATACACAGAGATTTTCCCACTGGATCCCAAAACTGGGACTACTAGCTTGATTTTTCATTATGTTCCTTTCAATGTTATAATACATATTTATACATGCCGAAGCATCTAATACCATGGACTAAAAACCATTGCATCCAATACCATGGACCGAAAAACATCGTGTCCAATACCATGGACCGAAAAACCATCGCATCCAAAAAACATGTGCAAAAATCTTGCACAAAACCATAGGTGGGTCTGCCCAACCTAACATAGGGTCCAAAATCAAAATTTTCTGGGGCGCTACCTCGGACCCCATAAATTGGGGTTACGGGTACCCCTCAAACCCCCTGTTAATTACGTGGAAATAATATAACACAACCCAACATTCTCCCACTTGTTGTTTTCTTTCCAAAGGGGGCCACAGGAGAGCTTAGTCATTTTTCCAGCCCTGAAATGTCCATTGTTTCTCTACACTAGGAGAACTTATCAGAGCTCACATATTTTTCCAATGCATCTGCAGTATTCTTCAAAGTGTCCACTTTTACCAACAACAACTTTTTGTCTTCTATCATATACCTCACAAAGTGATAATGAACATCAATGTGCTTTTTCTTTGAATGATATGTAGGGTTCTTTGCCAAGAAAATTGCACTTTTGTTGTCACAGTCTATCCTTATAGCTTCCTGTACTAACCCCATACTTGAACACAATCTATGCAAACAAATTGCTTCCTTGCTTGCATGAGTGGCTGCCATGTATTCTGCCTCTGCAATTAATAGTGCCACTATAGATTGTTTCTTATTCATCCAACTGACTGCACCTCCAAATAGGTTAAACACATACCCACTTGTAGATATTCTCTGATCCAAATCTCCAGCCCAGTATGCATCAACAAAACCACACTCTATCCAATCCTTGTCTTCCTCGGTAGCACAAACCATAATAACTAGTGCCATGCAAATACCTGAAAACCTGCATCACTATTGTCAAATGCTCCTTTCCTGGTTTTGACATAAACCTACTCAATACTCCCACTGTATGTACCATGTCTAGTATAGTACAGACCATTTCATACATAAGGCTACTGATTGCACTTTCATATGGAACATGAGACATATCCTCTTCCTCTTCTTGTGTCTTGGGACAATGTTCAGCAGATAACTTTACACCTACAGGAATAGGAGCCTTCACTAGTTTACTATCTTGCATACTAAACCTCTGCAATATTGTCTTGACATACTTCCTCTAGTTTAACCAGAGCTTCTTCTTTTCCAAATCTCTTTTAATTTCCATGCCCAAAATATAGTTTGCAGAACCAAGATCTTTCATGTCAAATTTGGAGGACAATTGGGTCTTCACATCCTGGATAATTTCATTGTCATTTCCAACCAGCAACATATCATCGACATACAAGACCAGATAAGTAACATGGTCACCAATTAATTTAAAATACACACAATGATCTGCTTTGCTTCTGGTGAAGCCAAGTCCTCGTATAAATGTATCAAATTTTTGATACCACATCCTTGGTGACTGTTTTAGCCCATTCAGAGACTTCTTTAACTTGCATACTCATTCTTTCTTACCCTTCACCGGAAAGCCTTCAGGTTGTTTCATGTAGATCTCCTCTTTCAGATCCCCATGAAGAAATGTTGTCTTCACATCCATCTATTCTACCTCAAAATAAAAAGCAACAACAATAGATAAAAGTAATCTAATAGAAGTTACCTTGGCAATAGGAGAAAAAATATCACCAAAATCAATTCCTGGCACTTGGGAATAACCTTTTTCAATCAACCGAGCTTTGTATTTCTCCACTTTTCCTTCTGCATTTTTCTTCTTTTTGAACACCCATTTGCTGCCAATGGGTTTCCTTCTAACTGGAAACTCCACCAAATCCCAAGCCTCATTTTTGTGCAAAGATGCCATTTCATCAACCATGGCCTCTTTCCAGAGTTTTCCATCCTCTAAATCCACTGCTTCCTTCATAGTTCTGGGATCATCATGAGTAATAGATAAAGCAAAATTTGAACAAAATGCAAATGGACTATACCTTTCTGGTTGCCTTATTTCTTGAATTGATCTTCTTACACTCGGATCTTGTGGCTATTCATTTTTTGATTCCTCTACTGTAGAGTTTGATTCTTCCTCCTTTAGCTCAAACTCTATCTTCTCAGGTTCCTTTGTTTGGACTTCATGTTTAATAACATCTTTCACCTCTCTAAACACCACATCTTGGCTATACATAACCCTCAATGTTTTTGGGTTCCAAAGCTTATAACCCTTCAAACCATCCTTATACCCAATAAAGATTCACTTTTCAGATTTAGTATCCAACTTGGTTCGTTTCTCCTTTGGAACATGTACATATGCATCACATCTAAATACCCTCAGATGTGAAAGAGAGGGTTTCTTACCAGTCCACACATCTTATGGAGTATTATCGTCCAACGCTGATGAAGGTGACCTGTTGACCAGGTAACATGCAGTATCCACCACATTTGCCCAAAATTCTTGTCCTAACCTGGCAACACTAAGCATGTTTCTTGCCCTTTCCATCAATGTCTTATTCATTCTTTCTGCAACTCCATTTTGCTGAGGTGTATATGGAGTAGTCTTCTATCGTTCTATACCACACTTTTTACAAAATTCTTCAAATTCCTTACTGCAAAACTCTCCATCATTATCTATCCTCAACACCTTTATCTTCTTCCCTGTCTAGTTTTCCACCAAAGCCTTGAATTATTTAAACCTATCAAAGACTTCATATTTCTTCTTAAGGAAATATATCCATGCATTTCTTAACAAGTCATCTATAAATGATACATAGTACCCAAACTTACCCAGTGATGGAACCTTCACAGGGGAAACTCACCCGATTCTGCTTCCCATATACACAATTTTCATAGAAATCAAAATCTAGAGAGCTATTACTGATACCTTCTACCATACCTTTACCATTAAGTATTTGAAGGCCCTTCTCTCCAATATGTCCAAGCCTTTGAAGCCACAGCATGGTCTTCTCTCCAGAGATGAATAGATTTTTTGCTCCACTTTCAGGAACCACAGAACTATTGCACCCATCAGCAACAATGCTACCTTGTACCTTGTACAGAGTTCCAGTCCGAATTCCCCACATCAATACCAATGCTCCCCGAACCATCTTGCAGATATCCTTCTCAAACACTATTTTTACACCTGCATCTTCCAGCTTACTTATAGAAATCAGATTTCTGGCCAATGCAAGAATATGTAGAACACCTGGAAGTGTTCTAACCCTTCCACCTTGCAACTTCAACCTTACTTTTCTGCGACCAATGATTCTAGCCCTCCTGTCATCCCCCAAGAAGACATCACCACCATCATATTTCTCATACTCGTAGAACCACTCCCTATGGGGAATGAAGTGAAAGGATGCACCTGAGTCAATCAACCATGCCTCATGATCTACATGTGTACTTGAAGAAGCCAGGTACACATCCCCACCTTCATCTGAGGTGGTTTTCGCCTCTGTAGAAGGAGCATCATCAGATCCCTTTCCTTTATCAGAAGCTTTAGATTTATAGTCCCTTTTGAAGTGCCCTTTCTTTCCACATTTCCAACACACCACCTTTACATATTTTCCTGGAGATTTAGATCTCCCACTCGATGACTTATTTTTGTTTCTATTCTAGGATCGTCCTCATACATACAAGGCATCACTATTCGGCTCTCCATATTTTTCCATCTCATCTCCTTCGTCAGTAAGTATGACACTATTTCATCAAAATGCAAGGCAGTTGCATTGCTACCTATTGCAATAACTAGACTATCCCACGAATTTGGTAGAGAGCATAACAAACTGATGCACTTATCTTCATCTGAAATTTTAATATCAACAGATGCTAACTGACCTACCAAAGTATTAAATGCATTCAGATGCTCTATCATTGAATCTCCATCTTTCATCCTTAGGTTATGTAGCTTCTTCCACAGGAGCAATTTATTCACTAGAGACTTAGATTGGTACAAAGTCCTTAACTTGTCCCACAAAGCCTCTGTCGTAGCTTCCCCTGATACATTCAGCAATACTAAATCTGAGACACATAATTGTATGGTGCTCTTTGCCTTCCGATCCAATTTCTTCCATTATTCATCAATCACTCCCATTGATTTAGTACCTAGATCTACCATGATCCACTGATATTTATTCACCAACAAATCCTCCATCTTTAGTTTCCACAACTCAAAACTCTAGCCATTAAATTTCTTGATCTCTACCTTTCCACCACTCGCCATCTTCTTTCATCACCAGAATCGATCTTGCGGATCTCCCACTGAACAGGGTCTACTAGAGGCCCGAGTGAAACCCCTCAGCAACAAAGGTGTCCCCTTGAAGCCAAAACTTTTCTAATACCAAATGTAGGTTTTAACCCCATACGATAATTACCTGCATACGAATTCTAAAGCATAGAAAAATAAACAATGCAAGAGCATAACACATAAAAAACATATACACAAAGATTTTCCCACTGGATCCCAAAACTGGGACTACCAGCTTGATTTTTCATTATGTTCCTTCAATTTTATAATACATATTTATACATGCTCAAGCATCCAATACCATGGACCGAAAACCATCGCATCCAATACCATGGATCGAAAACCATTGTGTCCAATACCATGGACCGAAAAACCATCGCATCCAAAAAACATGTGCAAAGATCATGCAAAAAACCATAGGTGGGTCTGTCCAACATAAGTTAGGGTCTAAAATCAAAACTTTTCAGGCCGCTGCCTTGGGCCCCATCAATTGGGGTTACATGTACCCCTAAAACCCTCTATTAACTACAAGGAAAGAATATAACACAACCCAATAGTAGTTGCATTCATTAAACTTCCTGGCTATTGTTTGAAATTTTTTTAATTTAAATATTTTATACAAAACTTTAACTTTTGAATTTTGTAATTTGGGGTATATGTATTCTGCTTAGGCCACATTTGTTTAAATAAACTACATATTTATTTTATTTGATTACATTTCTCAACTATGATTGTGGATTTATCCTCAATAAGTAATGAAAATGAGACATGTTCTAGGGAATTGAACATACATATTTTCATCACTTGTATTGATATAATTTGACCATAAATAACATGCAATCAACTAGTCAAAGGCAAAAATTCTTTTTCCTGTACAAACCATTGAGAGTAATAAGTATCTTCCCATTCATCATCGTAGAAACAAATTCCATTTTGCTAATTCATCGTGTTTCTCATTCCAGTGGCCACTATTATTGTGCAGGTTTATTCTGTCACTTTTTGCCTCCATGAAAGTTGATAAGAAAATGCTAAATATCAAATTTCAAGAGACATTGTGAAAACCTTTTTGATCCGTTTTCTAGCATTATCTAGAATCTTCTTTGATAGTACTACAATGTATCTCTTCCAAAACTTCGTTGTCTTTCATACATGGAAAAATAATTTCATAAAGAATGTCTTTAAATCTACCTTGGACTCGAAAGTTATTGGATGTTCTTGAATATGGCCAAGTGTTCACCCAAAATGTCCAGAAATTTCAATAGAAACACATAGTTTATAGGAATATTCATCCTCATCCAATTATTAAAAGTGGAAATATTGATGTAAAAGCCTGGGTTTCCCATACACTGAGCCTATTACTTATATAGCCCCGGTTTTAGCTTCTCTTGCATGTTTGGCGATTCAGCTAGAATATGTCAAAATATAGATTTCCTTGATGTCGTCAATCTAACTTCTTAGATGTTCAAACTTGTCACTAGAACATGCCTGGATGGACTTTTGTTATGGAATTCTCTTTAAAATGAAAATAATTGTTTTATCCATTTTATATAACCTATTATATAGAATAGAGGAGGGCTAAACACCTACATATGATTTAAAACTTTATATATGATGCATAGTAACAAAGTACGTTACCCTTGCCAGAGTAAGTGCCATTTAGGGGTATCTATTCTGTCATGGGAGACCATGTTTTGAAACTAGCCTTATGTTCTACTAGCTTTTGAACCCTAGTTAGTATTTTTTCTTGTGTCCTAATTTGCGATGAAACAACAGTTGGTTGGTACATTGATATCTAATTCTTTTAAATAAATAAGAGAAATATTTTATCTATTTTAACTAGCCCGATCCATGAAATAGATAAGGCATACTTTGCCTTTTTAGGGCACACAACTTCCAAGAAGATTCACACTACAAACAGGTTATGTTTGACTAAATTCTGCCATAGAGGAGTATCCACTGTGTGAAATTAACCCAAGTCTTGAACCTAGCTTGATTTTATACTAATATTTTAACCTAGGCCATCATTGTAGCTAGTGTTCACATTTTCTGCTATACCATGGTTGGCTAGACTTTTGTTAGGTGACTAAGTCATATCTCACATGTGTGGGGGGAGTTTGGGATCCACTCTGGCAGTTATTTAGGTGGTTATGGATTGAACCGGAAACTATTTCCCTCCTAAGAAACCCCCAATGGCTATAAAACCAACCTTCCCCATCCTAAACCTTAAATCTAAACAAAAAAACCTAACTCAACCCTAGCAATTTCTACAATCAATGGTAATGTTAAATTCTTAAATTATTTTTACTTAAATTTTTAATAGTACCACTAATTGTCATAGGATGTCAGATTATAGATTAATTATTTATATGTATTTTTTGAATTAATAGCTACAATGATGAAGATTTTTCTTTTCTTCAATTAATTTGATTCAGTGAGATTTAGGTATCAACCATGACTTCACACTTTAATAGTGCCATATTTTCCTTGGATTGAAAGACCCGCACCATCCATGATTGTAACATGGAACTATTATGGGAACCTAGGGCATCCTCCAGATCACCTCTATAAGCAGGAAAATGGTAAAAGCCCAAAATCACCTCTGTGTGCTTTAGAGAGAGAGTAGGCCTTGCTATATGAAGGTAAGCTGATAGAAATTAGAATGTTGGAAATTCTTATGTAATGTATTTTAAACTAAGAACTACCAATAACCCAATAAAACAATTACATCCATTTTTCTTTACATTTTGTAGGAGAATTTTTTTTTGAAGATTAACGTATAGTAGACACTCTGTGCCCAATATAAGAACTACGTCTAGGACATTTCTATTGCATGATAGTACAAAATCAACTTTGGCACCTTAAATCAGTATGTACAGAATGAAATTTTCAAAACGGATAATTCAATCTCCTAAGTATATTTACTCAAAATTTTGAGCACATCAAAAGGCATGACTATGAGGCATTCAAAAATTTGTTTACATTAGTATGGATATATGAACACTGAATGATGAATCCCAATCCAAATCTGAACTTGAAAAGGAATTTTGTATAATTGTATCGGTGTCCATCTGAATCATGAATGTGAAATATGAATAGTGGAATCAAAATTGAAAATATCATGATATTTTTATGTATAACAAGGGAACCCTGATTTCTCAGTTCTAATTTCACATATCAGATATTTCAAATCAAAACTGGGAATTCCAGGTAAATCATGATTCAAGAAGCTAATTAATTCACTAATAGATGAAAATTCCAATGTCAAATTATGAATGGAAAAATTACAAAACTTAGCTTATTATTTGGAAAGTTCCAAAAGTCCAAAATGAAAGAATGGAAGCAAAAAAATCTGGAGAATCAAGAATAACCAAACTGATAGTCTTCAACATCCACATCGTGTAACATAATAGATGCTAATTTCCCCAAGTAATGATAAGAAGCACAAGCAGTGTGGCCAGGAGAAGATGAAGAACCTTCTAAAACCAACCCAGTCTGAAGCATGGATGTGTCATCCCCAACATGAAAGGGGTCACTAGAAGAATAACCCAAGGAGAGATTAGCCATCAAGCATTCAAGGGACTCCAATTCTGTATCTTCCGGATTCACATCCTACAACTTTGAAGGACATCAATTACAATCTCCATTCAATTAATAGATGAGGCTAAGAATTGAATATACACAAGATCTTTTGCCTTTGTTGATGAAGTCTATTTCTCCAAACTAAATGGATAAAGTGAAAAACCCATAAGTGCTCCAATTTTTCTCAGCTACTAAAAGCCAAAAACTTGTGAAAGAATCCTATATGAAAGTGTTTGTAAATATAGGGTATGGGGACCATAACATAACCACCATGCAAAGAGGCTTAATACTTCATAGTGCTCCTATCAATGAGAGAATTTCCATTACCAAATTGACCACCACCAATTATGAAGTAAACAAGTTCTTTTTCTCTAACAACACCAACAAACAAGGACATACCTTAGAAAAATCTATTGTAAAATAACCAGCCACCTTGCTCTCATCCTGTGGGGTCCTCCTCTTACCTAGAAACTTAGCCAAGTATGCTTCATCATTGGACTTTGGTTCAAAGTGTAGGCTATAGAATGTTGACATTTTTTGAATTTGTTTAATATATTGATGATTATGTCCCTTTAGTCCCATTCAAAAGAGCATCCTTCTCTTCAAGAACTTGATGAATTCTTTCCAACATAATAGTGCTCTCATAATTTTTTCCCAACATAGGAAGACCAGTATCGCAAGCTCTAGCAAATCAATCAGTGGATCCATTATGGAAAGAATAAATAGAAATTTTCCCTAGAAAACCCCACACTAATGGTATTGGACTACCTTTTCATTGTTTCCTACTTTCCAAGTTTATCACTATTTCATAACAACCATGGACAACCTAGTACAATTCATCTTGCATTTTCTACAATTCCACATGCAACTTTCACCAGAATTTTTCCCTTTCCTATCTTTGTCACATACTTCCATACAGGGGAATGAACAAAGCATTTTTGTTGATTCTCATCACCATCCCTTCTCCCTCCACTATTCCCACAATGAATACAAGAACCAATTGAAAAACATGAGGCCATTGCAAAAATGTGGAAGAAAAACAAAAAGAATAGGTAATAGAATAAAAGAAAAAGGAAGGATTTTGACCTTAAATGGAAGATTTTAATAACTTTTGCACACAAAAACCACCAAATTTGTCAACAGTAGCTTGCCTGGATGATGAAAGTGAGTAAGCTAACATGGTAGGGATGAAAGTGGGTAAGTTAACATGGACTCTACTAGATTCAAGTCCTACCAAGTGATGTTCTCATGCTTGTGCTCACATTTGTACATAGGTGCCAATGCACGCAACAGTGACCGAGGTAGGTGCAATCCCTAGATGAATTTGTCAAAACAGATGCCCTCCATAGAAATAAATTTTGTTGAGTTAAATCCAGGAATGTCAAAAAAAATACCCTCCACAGAAAGTGAAAAGGTCATGCTATTACAAATCCAAAAATCTACTCCATTAATGCAAAACAAATGAAATTATCATCTGTAAAACTTTGCTCTGCAGATAAGGGTGAATATCAGCATACCACCAAACTTTTATCTCTAGGTAATGGTGAATATCAGTGTATCAACAAGTTGTGGCATAATCCAAGTTACATGTTTTGTGTTTATGTTCGAATTTAGCAATAACGAAATTCAATATAAATATGTCATATTAAAAATATCCAATAAAATTCATCACTAAATTTAAATAATTATGCAAATTTGTAATTATATATGTTAGCTCAGCTATATAACGAGGATTTTCCAAGGTCAGGGATGAGCTTGATATACTTGGTTATTCTCAAAAGGAAGCTCATAATAGTCATTTTCCCTTCCTTCCTTCACTCCGCTTATTCCCCTTCATCCCCATTCCCTTTGTTTTTCCTCTAAACCCAACAAAACTCCTTTTACTTTAAGCCCCGAGTGCAAAATCCCAAACCGTCATAAAGCTACACCCATACAACTTCACACCTTTATAAACCTATCACCTCATCTCAGCCGTCGATCTTCCCCGGCCAATCTAACGGCTCCCATTGCACCCGATAAAGCAACTTGCAAGATCATTTCCCCACCACCTAATCATCTCTGTCGAGATCTGATGACCTTCACACTTATCACACCAGCAAAGTGATTGAACATTAGTGCATGATGAAGGTGGTTTTTCTCTCTCATCTACTGCTACATGTTAAGTGCTGAGTAGAATCGCTCAGTCTTGTCCTTTTACTGCTTTATGCCCAAAGTCAGTGTGATCAATATTGCTTACCGGCTAAACTATCCACCCCTTTTGATAACTACTGTGTAGCTCCACCACATGATCACTGTTTGATCAATCCGTTGCTGATCCAATGGCCCAAAATCCACCCGCTCCCACCTCGTCCAATAGACTCCAACGAGCCATCTCTGCATCTATTCTCCCTACCCAACGATCATCCTTCCCTATCATCTCGACCGTCGGTTCACCCATGCACTTCACATCCTTTGACCACTCCATTTTTCCGAAGGAAGAAGGTAACCAACCTTCTAGTACTAGTAACAGTAAAGCCTCAACAACTAAATTTAACAAAAGGCATGGCCAGAGGAGAAAAGGATAGGCACGATCCTGTAACTGAATTTATCAGTTATGGAACTCCACTGGATGAGCACTCCAACTACCTAAGAGGACAACACAGCACCTAAAAGGATCGGATTCACCCATTACAGCAAGAAAACATAGTCAGAGACTCCATCAGGTAGTTAAATGCAGTTGGTGGTCAATTATGACCCCCCCATACCTAAATGGCTAAGTGCCCTTATAATGTAATATCTATAAATACCCAGAAGAAAGATGTAATCAAGGTTGATGGTTGATGTTTTGATGTAAGGTTCAACTTTTGGAGATTGTGGATATTTTTCCACTTGCAACGTCTCATCTACATTTTCAGCTAATACAAGCTTCTTTTGTTGTTAACTACTCACTTTCCATTTTCTCTCTATTCTAAGTTGTGCTTGATATGCCATATTCTTGATTTTTAAGGTTTAGCGCTAGAAAGTTGTCATCCTATCTATGTGCTAGCTGTTGAATGTATCATTGAATAGGTTATTTAGGTTCCTTTATATCTAGTGCCAGAGAGTTGTCATCCTGTCTGTGCATTAGCTGATTAGATTTACAGGCTTCTTTACTGGTTGCAGCCGGCTATCACATGGTCTTGTGCATCTGCTGGTGTGGTAAGTATTCTCCATATTCACCCAATCTCTAAACTGTGAGTAGTTGGTGGTCTAAATACTTATAGTCAGGGGGTGTTCATGCACGTCTAGAGTGAAACAAAGTAGAAGTGGTTATCTGGCTTGGACAAGCAACATTCCTTCCATTCATCCATTGCAACAATAAGTTGAATTTGTATGTTACTAGGCATCTCTGAGCTACAACCTAGGAGAGTTTCTTGGAATCCTAACATAATTGGCACCATTGTCGAGGAGAGGAAATTGAAGCTCAACTTCCTTGGGAGAATGACACAAATCCAATTTTGATGATAGACAAAGCCTGGAAATATTTATGGTTGTAATCATCTATCTAGCGACTCTACTGGAGGACCAACCTTTGGTGACTCCACATCATAGTTCTGGCCTAGTTTGTGAGACATACTTGGAGAAATCCTTAGAAATCACCAGCTAACACAATACCTAACACTGAGAAAATAGTCAAGCAGAGAAAAACATCATAGAAAGGAGCATCAGGATTAGGTAAGCCTAAAAAATATTATGTATCTCTGTAAGAAAGGCTTGTAGTTGAGCATGCACATGTTGAAAATATAGAGCCTAGCATTATCAGTGAAGAAATATTTTCAGAGATTCATAAAGTTCCTTGTTCAATAAGTTCTTCTTTGGATCTTAGTCCAAAGAAAACCTCCCCTACAGTCCATCAGTTTCCTTCTACCCTCTCATTCATTTCTCAGCCTTCTGTCATCCAAACAACCAATACTCTTCCATCTACCCCAATCATGGCAGGTCAACAAGCACCGACCAAAATGGAAAGAATCATAGCTGCCAGGTATGGACCCCTAGTTTTGCCTTCTCCTTTGAATTCCATGCATGTAGGAGAATATCATAAATACATGCCTAAGTTCACTGGTACAGAGGGAGTAACAGCTAAAGAACACCTTGAATCTTTTAATAGTTATGTAGATAACCTAGATATCAGTGAGGATGATGTGTGGATGAGGGTATTTGTCCAAAGACTTAATGGAGAGGCTAGAAAATGGTTCAGAGAGCTGACCCCTAGGTCTATAGTAGACATTGAAGCATTAGATGATGTGTTTTTAAAGCATTGGGGAGATAAGAAGGATCTGCTATATTACCATACTGAATTTGGAAACCTCAAGAGGGTAAATGGGGAATCATTGTCTGATTTTAATAGAGGATTCAACCATATGTATAGTAATATACCAGCTAAAGTAAATCCTACCCCCACCTCTGCCAAACTCACTTATGCTAATGCTTTTGATTCTGATTTCTGCCTATTACTACGAGAAAGAAGATGTGCCACTCTAGCTGAAATGCAAGATGCAGCCCTAGAGGTGGAATCCAATATCATGGCTGCAGAGAAACTTAAAGGTCATGCTGATAGAAGGAGGTAGAGTGGTGAGGCTTCTTCTTCCTCTGCTTCATCTTTAGAACCCAAATTAGATAAAATGACTAAAATGATAGAGTCATTGGCTTCTGAAATATCCAAACTAAAGGTTGAGCAGAACTTTGGGAAAGCACAGATTCCAAGCACATTTGCTCCTAGAAATCCAAATCCATTCAGAAGAGCAAATGAACAATTGCGGGTCATTCAGAGGGGCCAAAAGGCCAGTGAAGAACAAAGGGTTAAGACTCCTTTCCAGAACATAGTCATTTAAGAGGAATAGTTTGATGAAGAGTATGAGATTCACCGCATGGAAGCCAAGGTCAGTGTTTCCTTTTTGACATTGGCTACCTATGAAGAGTCATTACTCTAGGACCAGACCAGTCAAGAGTGGAACAGAGAAGCTGTGCTACAGACTGAAGACCAGCTAAGATATAATTTGAGTTCAAGAACAAGCAATGTCAGAGAGAATCCTATACAAAGAGTTGTTGTCCCCATAGAGCAGTAGACCAACAAATATAAGGGGCTAGTAGCTGATCCCATCATCCTCAAAGCACCAGCTCAAGAGGTAAGAGACCCTGACAAGTTCCCTTCCCCTTTCAATTTTGAATCAGAAATCCAGAAGCTAAAAATATTTGTACCTCTAATAGAACTTGCAAAGAGTCAGGCCTTTAGGAAGCCCATCCTTGATGCCCTTGAGCTGAAAGGCACACAAGCCTCCACTGACTATGTGAATTTATAATATGATAAACCTGCAATTGTGCTTAGCACAATGACTGAACTTGCTGATGATAATCCTCCATCATTTTATGTCTCCTTGACCATTCATCACAAAGTCCTCCACAACTATCTGTTGGACACCGGTGCCAACCATAATCTGATGCCCAAAGCTATCATGGAAGTGTTAGGCCTTGATATCGTTAGACCATATCATGATTTAATCTCCTTTGATTCAAGGAAGGTGAAATGTCTGGGGTTGGTCAAAGATTTAGCCATCAAACTAACTCAGCTGCCCATGAAGAGCATGATGATGGACATTGTGGGAGTAGATGTTCCCCCTAAGTTTGGCATGTTGCTGTCCAGAGGGTGGATTAAGAAACTTGGTGGAACATTACAAAGTGACTTATCTTATCCCACTATCCTAGTTTTTGGTGTTATGTGTGGAACATGATTGTTCAAAGGTCTTTGTTTCAGCCAGATGTATACCCCAGGGAGTTTGTACACCCCTCCATGTGGGGGGGTGTAGGGGGGACTTGTCCCCCCACGGGGGTCCACGTATACCTGTGTCTCTGTTGTTTTATGCACTTTCTATGTTTATATTTCTGCAATATTTTATGTGTTCCATTGCTCCGTAATACATAATTTTCTAACAACTGGTATCAGAGTCAAAGGTTTATTTGGCTAATAAACTCGCAAGAAATAAGGGTTCCTCATTCACATGGGAGCAATGGTGGAAGATGGTAAGTTTAGGGTCGAGAAATTTAACAGCCAAAACTTCTCGCTGTGGAAGATGCAGATGGAATATTATTTGTATAAGAAAGATCTATAGCTACCATTGGGTGGAAAACAAAGATTCCGACGAGTATGACAGATGAAGAATGGAACCTTCTCAAAAGAAAGGAACTTGGAACAGTACAGTTGTGCCTCATAGCGTCGGTCACCTTCAAAATTTCGAAGGAAACAATGATAGAGGGCTTGATTAAGGCATTGGAGAAACTATATGAAAAACCCTTAGCCTCAAAAAAGGTATTTCTTATGAAATGGTTATTTAATATGAAGATGTCGGAAGGTGGATCTGTTGCAAACCATTTAAATGATTTTAATACTATTACAAATCAGTTATGTTCTGTAGGGGTAAAGTTTGATGATGAAGTTAGAGCTCTGTTATTCTTGTGCTCATTACCAAAAAGTTGGAATGGTTTAGTGATGACCATTAGTAACTCTGTGCCTGGATTTAGTACTTTAAAGTTTGATGATGTTGTCAGTTCTATCCTTAGCGAGGAAATGTGATGGAAAAGCTCCAGTGAGACATCAGGTAATGCTTTGAGTGCAGTGTCTAGGGGAAGAAAAATGGAAAGAGGAAAGAGCTCAAGATATCACAGTAAACAAGGAAAGGCAGATCCAAGTCCAGATCGGGGATAGTGTGCTGAAAATGCGGAAAGAAAAGACACCTAAAGAAAGATTGTAGATCTCGGAAGGGAAAAGAAGGAGATGCACAACAAGAAAAAAATCATCAAGCAAATGTGATAGGTGAGGTATTACAAGCTTCTTTGATTCTTTCTTTCGAAAATATTATTGATTCCTGGGTGGTAGATTCAGGGGCCTCATTCCATGCCACACTTGATAAGAAATACTTTCATGACTATGTTCAAGGAGATTTTTGACAAGTTCGTTTGGTTGATGATAAACCCTGTAAAATTGTTGGAATAGGTAAGGTTCTTGTAAAATAGCAGAATGGAAACCAATGGCTACTAAAGGAGGTAGGGCATGTTACAGATCTAAAGAAAAATCTGATTTCAACAGGGCAGTTAGGCGGTGAAGGTTGTGTGACAACTTTCACAAATAAAGCTTGGAAGGTCACTAAAGGAGCCTTGGTAATAGCAAAAGGAGAAAATGTTGGTACATTGTATTTATGCAATGCTATTTTTAACTCTGTTAATGCTTTAACTTCCAAAGGAGCAAACGCAGCATTATGGCATCATAGGCTTGGACACATGAGTGAAAAGGGGATGAAGATTCTTCACTCAAGGAATTTGTTGTCGGCTTTGAAGAATATTGATTTGGACTTCTGTGAGAATTGCATTTATGAAAAATAGAAGAGAGTCATACTTCTTAGAGTTGGGAAAGAACAGAAGAGCAAAAAGCTAGAGCTTGTGCATATAGATGTATGGGAACCTACTCAGGTATCATCTCTCTATGACTCTCGTTATTATGTTACTTTTATTGATGGTGCAACTAGAAAAACTTGGATTTATTGTATTAAGAATAAATCTGATGTATTTGATACTTTCAAGAAATGGAAAGCTTTGGTTGAAATTGAGACAGGAAATAAATTGAAGTATCTTAGATCAGATAATGGAGGTGAATATTGCAACAAAGAATTTGATAGGTACTGTTCAGAGCATGGAATTCGTAGAGAGAAGATAGTTCCAAAAACACCACAAGAAAATGGTGTGTTAGAAAGGATGAACATAACAATTATGGAGGATGCAAGGTGCATGAGATTGCATGCAGGATTTCCTTTACAGTTTTGGGCAGATGTTGTAGATACTACTATTTATTTAATAAACAGAGGGCCTTCAAGTTCCTTGGATGGTGGTGTTCTAGAGGAAGCATGGATAGGTAAAAAGGTAAACTACTCTTTTTTAAAGCCTTTTGGTTGTGAGGCCTTTGTCCATATTGAAAAAGAAAATATAATAAAGCTTGAGGCAAAGTATAAGAAATGTACCTTTACTGGATATGGTGTTAATGATTTTGGTTATCGCTTATATGATTATGAAAATCACAAAATCATTAGGAGCCGAGATGTAATATTCAATGAAAAGGTCTTGTATAAGAATTAGTTGCAGGAAAAGAAATAGGAAAAAGAAAAAAAGGAATACACAGTCCTTGATGAGATCACTGAAAAAGTAAGTGTGCATGAAAATAATAATAATCAACAACCACAACAACAACAACCACCACAATAGCAACAAGCACCCCAAACACCTGAACGTGGTGTTAGAAGATCTATAAGGATACGTAGACCCCCTGAGCGATACTCTCTGTTAGGCCCCTATACTACTAATGTAACCCCTTATTATTATTAATAAAACCCCCTTATTATATTGATGTACCCATGTAGTGCCCATATTGTTACTATTGTGCCCCATAGAAGCCCACTATTGTTATTATTGTGCCCTTACATTATTATTGTTATGTAGGCTCTGATTATATAATGACCCCTTAGACTCCATATATAGAAAGGAGGTCTTTTCATTGTTATCATCGAAGAATTGTTCATTTATGTAATGTTAAAGGAGGGTTCCCCTCGAAGAGGCTGAATTTTAAGCGTTGATCTATCTTTTCTATCTTTTCTTGAGCTGGTTTCATAACATTTGGTATCAGAGCTTTGGATTCTTGGGTTTCGCTACTCCAAACAGGTCATCGTGGCATTCTCGCTATAACATTTTTTATGCGATGTTTCAGTAGTTGAAAACAAAACCCATTTGAGACGACATCGCGCTAAATCTTGGGTCCGAAGTTTAGATCTTTTTGCGCTATATTTGTGGAGATATGATCTAAGAAATTTGGTCTTTTTGGAGAGTCCTGAATTACATTCCAAACAAGTGACCTGGGGAAAATCGTCATAACTTTGTCTCTGAGCATTGGATTGAAATTTCGTAAGAAGGTACAAAAAGAGGATGGATTTTAGTTTCTTTTGTATATTGTTCAAAGGTAAAGGTCGAAATAGTGACTCGTGGCACGTCGTACAAGTTCGCTCTATTGAACTAGTCTATAATCAAGTCACTGTGGGATATTTCGCATAACTTTTCCTTGGAGAATCCAATTTGGATCAGACTAGTGGCATTGGAAAGAGGACACAGAGGGATACTGTAGGTCACAATTTCAGAACTTAAAGATCTTAAAGTACAGAGATACATTCATTTCAAGATCAAGCTCCTAAAATCAAGAAAAAACAAGATGAGGAAGTTTGATGGGAAGGATCCGGTAAATTGGATACTTTAGATGGAGAAATATTTTGATCTACATGGTGTACCACTCTTACAAAAGGTATTTATTGCATCTTCATACTTAGAACCGGATCAATTTTTATGGTATAAAGGGCTTTGTTCTCGTAAACGACTTGTTATGTCGTCAATTCTCATAGAGGAAATGATAGCACATTATGAGGATACAAAGAGCAACACCTTCTTTAGAGCAAGACCACAACAATTGGAAAGAGTAAAAGGAATTTGTGACATACTAGAAAGTAAAATTATGGCAACAATGAATTCTACCCCTCACAGCTATGAAGATGGAAGTGTTTTTTCTCCTAGCCTTCTACAACCTACAAGGGTTACACCACAAGAATTGGAAGAAAAAAGAGAAAAAGGGCTTTGTTACAATTGTGATAGCAAATGCACTAAAGGTCATAAGTGCGTTGAGAAGAAATTATTTT
>APFE031469432.1:31021-48159 GCA_000404065.3 Pinus taeda
TATATAGATGATTACAGAGAGGTGATTCATCTTTTGGGATCTTGATTAGTGTCTTCTCTCTGATAGTTCCTGCTTCCACTTGGAGAATGAAGATCTCTTACTCATCCCTGGTCAAAAATGGAGTGGCAAGTGTCAGAGGCGAAGCTTATGGAAGATTCCATGATCTTACACCTTGCATTTTGGTCCCTGCCATTTGTCCATTCCTGACCATCGCACCCTACAGAGGAGCAAAACAGTATGCATCACACCCTTCTCATTGGGAAGGTGATATGCATCGCACCCCCTGCATGGATCTTTCAGTATGGTCCAGTTTTGACCATTTATGAGCAGTTTTCAGTGGAGAACTTCTGAGAGATGATGTAATAAGTTGACCTTGTTCCTTTAGGCAGTGAAGCAACCCTTTTAGGGACTTAAGAGCCCTTATTTTATGGACATTTTTGATTGGGGTTGAAGTGCCCAAAAATGTCTATAACAGTTGCCCCCTAAAGCATGAGGTCGTTAATCATTTTTTATGTCGGGTGAAATGCTTTACTATGAGGGTCTGAAGTTTTTCTAAGCTGCGAGGTGACCTGTAATAAGATACAATACAATACATTATATGACAACATTTTTCCATGAACTAGCTGAGCCGGGCATTCCCATGCTTAGCTTTATAAACTCATTTTCATGTACATAGGACAGACGATCGTCTATGTAACAGACTGATGATATGGACACATCATCCTTTGATTTGGATGATCATCTGATCGGCAATGATGTACACTGGATGTTTTTATATTCCTGAATATATCGTAGCCTGGATGGATGAAACTAGATCTAGGGTCTTCAAAACTCGTTCGATCTTCACTCAGAGTACAAGTCGATCCATGTGAATTTTTTTTTGAGTCGAACATGGAAAGACATTGCCTGATTAGCAGCCAATGATGTAAGTTGTTAACAAGCGCGAGAGGAATCACCAATAATGACAATGACCCTCAAGGTACTACAGTACAATGTACGTGGTGTGAAAAGGGACTTGGCGTCAAACACCACATAAAATCTCTAAGTCAAAGGCCATTGATTTAAACCTGTCGCCGAAAGTGAAAAACTTGCCATTAAGGCATGCAAGCTTCAAAGTACTTAAAGGGTTGTTCCTAAGTCAACTTCTTGGATAATGAGCTGATGTTGACAAGAAGTGACCCGTCGCAAGAGGGCCTTAATGAATCCCACATCAATGACACGGAATGAAGCAAATGATTTTGGAGGTGGAAACAAGCTGAAAATACAAGGTTCAAGGTGGCGGTCATGAAGGAATGAAGCATGAATGTATTGTAGTGGGTGAGACACAGGTGAATTGTCTGAATGACTTCTCTTGAACATATCAGTGACACTGATGATGGATTGGTAGTGTTAACCGCAAAGATGGATGGTGTGATGGACCAATGGTGAAGACCAGTGGACAGAACAACCCAACCCGACATGGATGCGGAAGGAAAGTGTCATGTTCAAGAGAGACTTGCTACCAATAAAGTTTCTTCTTGTTTTCTTCCCAATTTTCCCCATTCATTGCTGACTAGTATCTCTTTATTTTTGTCAAGCTTGAGGAGGATAACATATGCTTGTTCTATAATCTGCCCTTCGAGCGAACATGTCGCTATATTTTAACGAGCCTAGCGACAGTGAAACTCATTCTCGTCCATTTGGATGAGTTTGTCACTATTAGGTTTTAACGAGTTTAACGACAAAGATAACTTGGTCTCTTTCAATTTTAGAGAGTCTGAAAGAAATTGAAAGAAGACTCCAAAGATTCTTTTTCCTTGTATAATCCCTTAAGTCTGAAAAAGCGTAAAATAATACAAAAGGGATGAATTTTTGGTAGTTTTAATGAACCGAACAAGACAAGTGCTTGATCTTTTTGTGTAATAATCCCTCAGGTCCGAAAAGATTAAAATCTAGAGGAGGGATAGCACTTCTGATGCCTTTTAACGAGCTGGAGAGGCCAATCGCTCAACAATATTTTCATATTTTACGAGTCAGGTGAAAAGAGCTTAAAGAAGACTCATTTTCAAGGAACGACTGATGGTTTCGGGTTGCAGCTAATTCCAGGTAAGATTTGGAATTTTCCAATCATGGCAGTGTTACAAGGATGGCTAGCAGAATCACTCTTCACAGATGTTCCTCGAAGGGGTAAACAATCATATAGGGGTGAATGATCGACTAAAAACAGAGTGGAGGGAACACGACCAAGGCTCAAAAGCTGGCGATAAGGCATTCACAATGGTTATTTACCGGTTCATTTTTTAATGAGCTTAAACGCTCGGGGAAACACTTGCTCATGACTTATGTTTATTTTTTAACGAGCTTGAACTATGCGCTAAAAATACTCGTGGAGAGTTTATTTTTTAATGAGCTTGAACTCTGCGACAACATTGCTCGCCAGTTGTATGATAAGAAATGTCTCATTCAAGATGCCATTGTTTATGGAGCTTGCACCTTTTGAAGCTTTGCCACGAATCTTTTCTTTATGCAAGTTAGGAAACGAATAGCCTTACGGGCTTAAAGGGTTAGAAGTCCTAAAAATTTAAAAAATAAATAGCTGCTCTTCACTTGCATGCAGAAAGGTTTGCATGCCCCCAAGTATAGTGAAATATTTCTAGGTTACCAAGAAAGTTCCATCCGCGTAGCAGACAGAAAGCTTCCTCGGCGATGTCTACCAAGATAGACAAAGAGGAGCGGTGTGACCACATGCCAATCAGCATAACCTTAACAAGGGTATCTTGTTCCAGTCCAATCCCATTCTTGTAAGGACAGGTGTCAGACTAGTCATATATCCCTTGCGGAAATCCACTCTATACCCAAGGTTTTCTTGCCGAAACAGACCAGTGTGCATGCCCCCTAGGTTTTAGTCACATCTTCCTGAATCACTTGCACTCATCAGGTGGATGGAATGGAGATCGATGAGACATTTCTTGCGTGGAAAGGCCATTTAGGGACAACATTTGACTATTTTCAATGTGTGATCCGGAGAATGACATTTGGTCCATGAGCTTGACCATTCTGCCTTCGTGCGAAAAACACATTACTCTAAAGAGTGAGGAGACGATGGATCCCATGCAATAAATATAGTCACGTCCAAGGAGTAGATTATAATATAAACATCCTTGAACTACCATAACGTTCATGTGAACAATTTTCCTTCTCAAAGTAATGGGCACATTTGGAAGGATCCCTAAAGGTCGACTGGTTCCCTTGTCGAAGCCTGTTAGATTTCTCATTTCAGGCAAAAGAAATGGCGAACCAAGTGCTTTCCAAGCAGTTGAGGAAAGGATACTCACGGAAGCCCCTTCATCAATGATGGTACCAACCATGACCATTCTATAAGCTTGTACAATGATTCTGAATGGTACACTAGCTGGTAAACGGGGTCTGCCTAGTAGATTATAGTGGAAGGAAACAACTAGGTTGCTTGGTGGTGGGACCGAATAGACGGCTAGATATGAATCTGATGAACTTCCTTCCTACGGTAAAGGAATGGAAGGACTTCCCCCAAGCTCATTGGAGTCGGTAATGATGAAAAGAATTTGATCGGTGTCATTCTCTTTATCTTCAGTGATGGTATCATTCGAATATGAACACTTTGAAGGCAATACCGGGTCAACTGCCATATTGACCCTTTGACTTTTGTCTGGTATGGATTCCGAGGGTTCATTTTCAATGAGAGGTTCTTCGGCTGACCACAAGGATGGGCCAACATGATTTTCAATCGGTGGAGGGCTTGGCAAGAGTTTTTTATATCTAGGAGGAAGTCGTAACGGTGAAACCGGATAATTATCTAAAACTATTTTAGCGTCTTCAAGGAAGGGACAACGGTGGACAGCGTGATCGCCTTCACACAACTTACAAGGAAGTTTAGGATTCCTTCTTTGTCCATGTGCTTCACTGTCATTGGTTGATGGTGAGCACTCAACATGATCGCTAGAGGTTGATGTTACTGGATTGTGCAAACAAGGAGACCAGTCCCTTAAGATCCGTGGGATGCAGGGACAATCTCGGTGATAGTGGTATCCATTGCAAATGACACAAGGAGATTTAGGTTTTGACTGTGCGGTGTGTGGATTTTTGCTAGATGATACTTGGTTGCTCCCTTTCGATTTTGGTTCCTTTTTCTTCTTTTCCTTTTTCTCTTTCTGCTTCTTCTTCTTCTTCTTAGTTACTTGACTCTTAGTTTTATCGGCTTTATCAAGCGAAGAGGAAGGAGGAGAGGGAGAATCAGATGAAGTAGAAGGTTGGGAGACAACTCTAGTGTCATCTAGTTGTTGATTAGACTCCTAAGTAATTACGTGATTCTGAATGACAGAGGTAGAGAAGAGCCAGACCAGCAAACCAGTTGTCAATCCTAGAAGTGACAAAGTCGCCATATGGGGTGGACCAACGTCTCCCCAAGATAGGAAGGGACTAAGATTTCCTTCACGGGGAAATCCTTGGTTGGTAGACTCCATTTTCTCAACCTGAAGATCAATGGGGGAATTTGTGACGTTATTCCAATTAAAATAAATTTTTAGACACTTGGACACAACTTGTTTTTTTAGTTTTAAAAAGAGTCGAGAAAAAGCTAAAGATGACTCTATTCACCTTCGATTTTTAATGAGCCTGAAGTAACAAGTGCTCAGATGGACCTTTTCCTTTAAGGAGTCTGAAAAGGAATGAAAGAGACTACTCTGGAAATCTAGACAGAGGGATTACCAAACCAATCGTAAAACTGCAGAATACTTTTTACGGTATGGCAGTCAATCTTCCCGAATGCTGTGTTCGGTGCATTGCGATCGATAGGGCGGCAGACACGGCTTCCTAAGGATAAAGGATGCATCCTATTTTGGTATCCCAATATATACGTGACGGTACATGGGAGCACAAGTCCATACTAGCACTTGCCATCTCAGAGTGGAGGAATCACCCAACCAGCACTGAAAGAAACAATTACTAGGCTTTACAACGTCGGAATACGTATCTAGCCTAGACCTCTAGATGTTGTGCGTTAAGTTCCAAAGCATTTTTAGATTCATTGGATTTATTTTAAGTTGATCTTTCTTAATAGTTTTTCCTTTCAGGTTCACCACATGATGTATGTACAATTCCTAAATGCAGTCTAAGATGATAAAGAGACGTTTTATCTTCTTTCAACAATGAAAATCCTAGCTATTAAAGGAGAGAAAATCAAGCATCTTTACTTCACAGAGCACAGAGCACATGCTAATATGTACAGTCCTAAATCAAGCCAAGCATTCAAGATGCAAATGCACATGCATGTATTTGTTTTTCAGCTCTCTTAATGTGTAAATGATGCCAAGAAAGCTATGTGCAAAATTGAATTACTTTTAAAGCGACTGTACTCAACAAAATTCTTTTTCAAAACGAAGTGAAAGCAAGAGAGACACTTTGCGATTTTGAAATGGAAATTGCTTTTCGACACTTTAAAACTAGTAATTCAAATACTATGCAATAGAAACTGTATAATCAACTGTCTAAAACAATGGAAATGTTTTCTAGAACTGGAAACGACAGCTACGACACTTTCAGATCTAGAGACGACAGTTCGACTATGCTACTTTTTACAAAAGAGAACTAAAACGACTCACAATACATAAAAACATTTATAGTTCTTTGCACTAAGGAGGCGGAATAATGCCAGAGAAGGGGGTATTCACAAAAGTAAACTGACTACAGACAACAAAAACTCTTGAATAAGACTGAAAAGAGAAAAATCCACAATCGGAGGCTAAATTCAATCCTCCCTGACCATCGCACCTGTTACACAGTGAACTCAGTATGCAGCGTACCTACTCCATTCGGTAAGTGCGATGCATACAGGCTACCTTGAAGGCAGGGTGTGATGGTTACAGTGCGAGACTTTGAACGAGATTTCACTCACAGTTTGCAATCTAGTTAAGGTGTTTAGGCTGAATAAGTAAGGATCAATGTATGTAAAACACAGGGGTGATCTAGGAGGTTACTAGAGCCACCACTTAGGGCAATTAGATTGCTTGCAAATCTATTGTTTAATTAATAAAAAAAACATGGAGATTGACTGAAGCAACATTGATCTAATTTGCATTTGTATGACAAATGCAGTTCGAAGGCCAGTTGGCTTGACTTCATGCTTCGTCTGTATGTTTATAAAAGAAACAAGGATAGATAGGCTAACAAGTAATCTAGTCTCTCCTCAGTGGAGTCGCCATTTTGTTATACGGGAATAGTGTCCACTTGGATGCTGCTATTCCCACTAATATGGGTGGCTATCTTAGAAACAAACAATAAAAGTCTACTATTGATTCCTTTTATGAAAATAGATGAGAAGAGAACCAAGAGGGCCAACCTGAGTCTTGCGCTCGATTTCCTCTCCGTCTTGATAGAGTTTTTCCGCTTCCTCTTTGTCTACTCAGCTTCAAAAGGACATGTGGAATCACAACAACATACTACTATGCAAGAAATAAGGATCTAAATTCATAAATAATGCAGGATCAGATGTGCATTAACCATATACAAGCATATATAAACAAGTACACAAGAATATGGAAGGAAACAAGAATAGCTTTATTCAAATGAAAAGTAGCAAGAAGATTACAACCATGTGCTCTGAGCTAGCATCATCCTCCAGCTAAGAAGCCCTTCTTCACCTTAAGCAAAGCTAGATCACCCAACACTTGTGAATGTATACCAGAATACCAACAGCACTTCCCTATAAGATACAAAATTCCAGCCTCCGGATCTCTGTGATGAGGGATCCATATATAGATGATTACAGAGAGGTGAGTCATCTTTCAGGATCTTGATTAGTGTCCTCTCTTTGATAGTTCCTGCTTCCACTTGGAGAATGATGATCTCTTACTCATCCCTGGTCGAAAATGGAGTGGCAAGTGTCAGAGGGGAAGGTTCTGGAATATTCCATGTTCTTCTGCCTCACATTTTTGTCCCTGTCGTTTGTCCATTCCTAACCATCGCCCTACAGAGGAGCAAATCAGTATGCATCACACCCTGTACATTGGGAAGGTGATATGCATCTCACCCTCTACATTGAGCTTTCAATATGGTCCAGTTTTGACCACTTATGAGTAGTTTTCAGTGGATAACTTCTGGGAGATGATGTAATCAGTTGACCTTGTTCCTTTAGGCAGTGAAAAAAAACTTTTAGGGACTAAAGAGCCCTCAGTTTATGGACATTTGTGATTGGGGTTGAAGTGCCCAAAAATGTCTATAACACCTACGGAAAATTTCTTGCAAGAAGGAAAAGATGAGGAAGATGACATGGCAAAGAGGATCAGTGATTTGGCAGAAGTGCATCAAATCAAAGATCAGTTAGTTGAGAAGTTTGCATCACATCAAAAGAGAAATAAGGAAGCCTTTGACGGAAAGTCAAAGATAGACAGTTTTAAGTTGGGGACATGGTTCTTAAATGGGATGCACTTAAGGAGAAGAAAGGAAACCATGGAAAGTTAGATGCTTTGTGGACTAGGCATTTTATCACTTCTCAGATCCAGGAGAACAATACTTTCATGTTGTAAAGTGTGGAACAAGAGATAGTCTTTGATGGCCTAGTAAATGGGCGGTTTTTGAAAATTTATTGTTGTCTAAGGTCTTCAGGCCTTAAAATTGTACATATGTTGTTTTATCAGGTTTTAGTGTAGACTAATTAGACTCCATGCCCAATGGAACACTAGGAAATTTTGTTGATCTAGTTTTTGTAGGAAAGGCAATGGTCTACAGTTCTTGATACATCACTAGGACGATCTCATACCCAGAAGGAGCTAGTGTTAGCTTAGCTATATAACAAGGATTTTCGAAGGTCAGGGATGAACTTGATCTACTTGGTTCTACTCAAAAGGAAGCTTGCAATAGTCATTTTCCCTTCCTTCCTTCACTCTGCTTATTCCCCTTTATCTCGTCCACTCTATTTTTCCTCTAAACCCAACAAAACCCCTTTTATTTTAAGCCACGAGTGCAAAAGCCCAAACCCCCACAAAACCACACCTATACGACTTATCTTCCCCACTAAATCTAATGGCTCCCATTGCGCCCGATAAAGAAACTTGCATGGTCATTTCCGCTCTACCCGATCATCTCTGTCAAGATCTAACGACCTTCGCACTTATCATGCCAGCAAAGTGATTGAACGTTAGTGCGCGATGAGAGTGGTTTTTCTCTCTTATCCACCACTATGTGTCAAGCATTGAGTGGAATCGCTCAGCTTTGTCCTTTTACTGCTTTATGCCCGAAGGCGGTGTGATCAATACCACTTATAGCCTAACCTAACCACCCCTCCTGATAACTACCACACAGCTCCACCGCCTGATCATCATTTGATCAAATTGTTTCCGTTCCAATGGCCCAAAATCCACCCACTCCCACCTCGTCTAACAGACTCCGATGAGGCATATCTACCATCTATTGTCCCTATCCAATGGTCATCCTTCCCTATCATCTCGACTGTCCATTCACCCATGCACTCCACATCCTTTGACCACTCTGTTTGTCCAGATGAAGAAGGTGACTAGCCTACCAATACCAGTAACAATAAAGCCTCAATAACTACATTTAACAGAAGGCATGGCCAGAGGAGAAAATGAAAAACACGACCCTATAACTGAATTTATCAGTTATGGAACTTCACTGGACGAGCACTCCAATTGCCTAAGAGGACAACACAACACTTGAAAGGATCAAATTCACCCACTACAACAAGAAAACATAGTTAGAGACTCCATCAGGAAATTAAATGCAGTTGGTGGTCAATTATGACCCCCCCATATCTAAACGGCTAACTGCCCTTGTAATGTAATATCTTTAAATACCCAGAAAAAAGATGTAATCAAGGTTGATGGTTGATGTTTTGATGTAATGTTCAACTCCTGGAGGTTGTGGATATTTTGCCACTTGCAGTGACTCATCTACATTTTCAGCTAATAGAAGCTTCTTTTGCTCTTAACAACTCACTTTCCATTTTCTCTCTATTCTAAGTCATGCCTGATATGCCATATTCTTGATCTTTAAGGTTGAGTGCTAGAAAATTGTCATCCTGTCTATGTGCTAGATTGTTGAATGCATCATTGAATAGGTTATCCAGTTTCTTTCTATCTAGTGCCAGAGAGCTGTCATCTTGTCTGTGTATTAGCTTATTGGATTTACATGATTCTTTACTGGCTGTAGCTGGCAATCACATGGTCTTGTGCATCTGCTAGTGTGGTTAGTATTCTCCATATTCACCCAATCTCGAAACTGTGAGTAGTTGGTGGTCTAAATCCTTGTAGTTTGGGGGTGTTCATGCATGTCTGTAGTGAAAAAAAGTAGAAGTGGTTATCTGGCTTGGACAAGTATCATTCCTTCCATTCATCCATTGCAACAACAAGTCGAATTTATATGTTACCAGGCATCTCGGAGTTATAGCCTAGGACAATTTCTTGGAATCCTAACATAATTGGCGTCGTTGCCAGGCAGAGGATATTGAAGCTCAGCTTCCTTGGGAGAATGACATAGATCCAACTTTGATGATAGACAAAGCCTAGACATATTTATGGTTGTAATCATCTATCAGGTGACTCTACTAGAGGACCAACCTTTGGCAACTCCACATCACAATTCTGGCTCAGTTTGTAAGACATACTTGGAGAATTCCTCAGAAATCACCAACTGACCCGGTACTTGACACTGAGAAAATTGTCAAGCAGAGAAACAAATCACAGAAAGGAGCATAAGGATCAGGTAATCCTAGACAATCTTATGTATCTCTACAAGAAAGGCTTGTAGCTGAGCATGCACATGTTGAAAATATAGAGCCTAGCACTATCAATGAAGAAATATTTTCAGAGATTTATAAATCTCCTTGTTCAATAAGTTCTCCTTTGGATCTCAATCCAAGGAAAACCTCCCCTATAGTCCATCAGTTTCCTTCTCCCTTGTCATTCATTTCTTAGCCTTCTGTGATCCAAACAACCAATACTCTTCCATCTACCCCAGTCATGGCAGATCAACAAGCACCGACCAAAATGGAAATAATCATAGCTGCCAGGTATGGACCCCTGCTCTTGCCTACTCCTTTGAATGCCATGCCTGCAGGAGAATATCATAAATACATGCCTAAGTTCACTAGTACAGAGGGGGTAACAGTTGAAGAACACCTTGAATCTTTTTATAGCTATGCAGATAAACTAAATATCAGTGAGGATGATGTGTGGATGAGGGTATTTGTCCAAAGCCTTGATAGAGAGGCTAAAAAATGGTTTAGAGAGCTGACCCTTAGGTCTATAGAAAAAATTGAAGTATTAGATGATGTTTTTTTAAAGCATTGGGGAGATAAGGACCTACTATATTACCATACCGAATTTGGCAACCTCAAGAGGGGAAATGGGGAATCATTGTCTGATTTTAATAAAAGATTCAATCATATGTATAGTAAGATACCAGCTAAAGTAAAGCCTACCCCCACCTCTACTAAACTCACTTATGCTAATGCTTTTGATTCTGATTTCTACCTGTTACTAAGACAAAGAAGATGTGCCACTCTAGCTAAAATGCAAGATGCAACCCTAGAGGTGGAATCTAATATCATGGCTACAGAGAAACTCAAAGGTCATGCTGAGGTAGAGAGGTGAGGGTTCTTCTTCCTCTACTTCATCTACAGAACCCAAATTAGATAAAATGACTAAAATGATAGAGTCATTGGCTGCTGAAACATCCAAACTGAAGGTTCAGCAGAACTCTAGGAAAGCATGGATTCCAAACACATTTGCTCCTAGAAATCCAAATCCATTCAGAAGAGAAAATGAACAATTGCAAGTCATTTAGAGGGGCAAAGAGGCCAGTGAAGAACAAAGGGTTAAGACTCCTTTCTAGAACATAGTCATGGAGGAGGAATAGTTTGATGAAGAGGGTGAGATTCACTGCATGGAAGACAAGGGCATTGTTGCCTTTTTGACATTGGTTGCCTATGAAGAGTCATTACTCCGGGACCAGACTAGTCAATAGTGGGTCAGAGAAGCTGTGTTATAGACTGAAGAACACCAAAGATATAATTTGAGGTCAAGAACAAGCAATGTCACAGAGAATCTTTCCCAAAGAGCTATTGTCCCCACAGAGCAGCAGACCAGCAAATCAAAGAGGCCGACAGTTGATCCCATCATCGTCAAAGCACCAGCTCAAGAGGTAAGAGGCCCTGACAAGTCCCCTTCCCCTTATAGTTTTGAATTAGAAATCCATAAGCTAAAAATATCTGTACCTCTGATAGAACTTGCAAAGAGTCAGGCCTTTAGGAAGCCCATCCTTGATGCCCTTGAGCTGAAAGCCACACAAGCCTCCACTCACTATGTGAATTTACAAGATGATAAAATTGCAGTTGTTCTTAGCACAATGTCTGAACCTGCTAATGATAATCATCCATCATTTTATGTCTCCTTGACCATTCATGATAAAATCCTCCGTAATTGTCTTCTAGACATTGGTTCCAACCATAATCTGAATACAAAAGTAGTCATGGAATAGTTAGGCCTTGATATCACCAGACCATATCATGATTTATTCTCCTTTGATTCAAGGAAGGTGAAATGTTTGGGGTTGATCAAAGATTTATCCATCACCCTAACTCAGCTGCCCATGAAGAGCATGATGATGGACATTGTGCTAGCAGACGTTCCCCCTAAGTTTAGCATGTTGCTATCCAGAGGGTGGATTAAGAGACAGGGTGGAACATTACAAAATTATTTATCTTATGCCACTGTCCTAGTTTTTGGAGGAGAAAGAAAAAGACTATACAGGGAAGCCCAGCTAGCCTATATTATAAGTGATGAGAATAACCCCATAATCATCCTATTTACACTATGGACAATGACTTTGGAGCATGTATTCTCAAAATCGAAGAATCCTAGAAGGCCTCAGTGCAGCTCAAGAAAACAATATGTCAGGTCATGGGGGAAGAAGGGACACAAGCTTGGGATTTGTTCTTTGATGGAGCCTGTTCAAGAGAGGTTGTAGGAGTAGGAGTGGTGCTGATATCTCCGAAACAAGAAAGCACTCATTTGTCTTTTAAGCTGACTTTTTATGTCACAAACAATATAGCCAAGTATGAGGCTCTGCTATTGGGCTTAAATGTTGTCAAAGATAGAGGGATCAAAGACATAAAGGTGTTTGGAGATTCTGATCTCATCATTCAGCAAGTGAATAAAACATTCCAAGCAAGGCACCTAAGGCTGAAAGCATACAGAAATGAGGTAGGAGACTCAAAGATTATTTTAATAGTTTTTGTATCTCATATATCCCTAGAATAAAAAATCAGCTTGTTGATTCCCTTGTTGTGTCTGCTAGCATGTTCATCCCTGTCATGCCCCTTAAATTGGTTTATGAAGTCCAGATGAAACATAGACCATCCTTGCTTGATAATGTCTGGCACTAGAAAGTATTTAATGATGATGATGAAGTAAATAGGCTTTTGCAAGTCATTGGTGAGCTCTCTGAAATGAAAATTGATCAAGAGAATGAAGCCTTCGAGGAAAATCCCCAGTCCCAGCTAAAGAACAAAATTGGCCATGATAGCATTGTTCAATTGCCTAGAAATTATATACCTAAAGGGCTGGTCCCTCTTGCGAAGCTGTTTGACAAAAATGATGTGCCTTATAAGGCTACCTAAAAAGAAGATGAGTTTGCAATCCATAGGCATAACATAGGGAGCCCGAATTATCAAAATATATAAATCTGTCCACCCATATGGCTAATACCCAAACTTCTGAGTATTGCACCATGATGAAGCAATTTGCTGATGTATTTGCCTAGGAATACAGTGACCTTAAGACTTATGACAAGAACATCATCCAGCATAAGATCCCCTTGGAGAAAGACACCATCCCTTTCAAGTAGAAGCTAAGGCCCATAAATCCTTTTCTCCTCCCTCTCATTGAAAAAGAAATCAAGAAATTGGTTGTTGCCAAAATCATAGTTCCTCTGAGATATTCAAAGTGGGCAGCCAACCTAGTAGTGGTGAGGAAGAAGAGTGGACAAATCAGGCTATGTGTTGATTTTAGGAACCTGAACAAATGCTCTAAAATATATATAATTATCCTCTGCCCAACATGGAGCATTGGCTGCAGAAAATCTCAGGAGCCAAAGTCATGTCTTTCTTGGATGGTCTTCCAGGGTATAACCAAGTTGTTGTACACCCATATGATCAAGAAAAGACAGCATTCGCCACTCCTTGGGGTACTTTTATGTATTCCAAGATGCCTTTTGGGCTGATGAATGTTGGAGCCACCTTTCAGAGAGTTATGGATATAACATTTGTAGGAGAGAAGGATAAGTTTGTCCTTATCTACCTAGATGATATAACAGTATACTCCAGTAGCTATCAAGACCATTTGCAACATTTGAAGAAAGTGTTTCTAAAGTGCAGAAGATTTGGGATATCAGTGAATCCCAAGAAATTATAGTTTTATTTAGGAGAGGGAAAGCTATTAGGACACATTGTTTCTACTGCAGGTGTCAAAATTAATCTAGAAAGAGTGAAAACAATAGAGACCTTGTCTGTTCCAAGATCAAAAAAGGACATCTAACCCTTTTTGGGCAAAATAAATTTTGTAAGGAGGTTCATTCCTAATTTTGGAGAACTAGTGAAACATATCACCTCCATGTTGAAAAAGGGATCAGAGATCAAATGGACTGATGTAGCAAGAAGATATTTTGAAGCTATCAAGAGATCCTTTATGGAAGCTCCCACTTTAATCAGCCCAGATTATTGCAAAAAGTTTTATATCTTCTCCTTTGCATCCATTGACACCCTTGCATCAGTCTTATTGTAGAAAGATGATGAGGATTCAGAGCATCCAATGGCATTTTTTAGCAAAACCTTAAGGGATGCTAAACTGAGATATGATATCATCGAAAAACAGGCTTATGCTCTTATCAAATCTCTGAAAGCTCTCAGAACATTCTAGATTCCAAGGTAATTGCATATGTGACCTTTGATTTTGTAAAGGATGTCCTAATGTAGCCTAATGTTGATGGAAGAAGGGCTAAATGGATTGCCAAGCTTATTGAATTCAACATAGAACTGAAGCCCACCAAGCTTGTTAAAGGTCAAGACCTTCCCAAACAGATGGCTAAAGAAAATGGCAGGATGCTAGACATGAATTGGATGAGCACAATATCAGAAGAGGGATAGACAAAAGAAAAAACTGAACCAGGGCATGACGAGTCATTGCCTGAAAATCTAGCTTCTTTTGAATGGTACTCTACAATAGCTGTATTTTTGCAAAAGCTAGAAATCCCTCCAGGCCCAAGTTCAAGCCAAGCCAGAACTATTAAGCTTAGAGCAGCCAAATACTGCATTCATGAAAACCTGCTCTATTGGAGGGATGCCTTTGGAATTATTCTGAGATGCCTCGACAAAGAACAATCCATGGAGGTCATGCATCAGTTCCATTCCAGAATCTATGGAGGACATCACTACTAGAAAACCAGAGCCCACAAGATTCTCAGAGCTGGGATTATTGGCCTACCTTGTTTTCTGATTTCTTTTCATCTGTAAAATCTTGTGACAAGGTGCCAAATATTTGAAGGAAAACAACACTTGAAGTCCTTTCCCTTGAAGCCCATACATGCTAGTGGCCCTTTCCCTTGAATCCCATACATGCTAGTGGCCCTTGGATTTCATAGGAGAAATTAACCCACATTCCAGTAGCCAATGCAGATGGATTTTAGTAGCCACTAACTACTTCACTAAGTGGATTGAGGCCATCTCGACTTGGAAGGCTGATCACCATGTGGTCATGAATTTTTGGACAGAAAATATTTTCACGAGGTTTGGTTGTTGACATAAATTAGTTACAGACAATGCAGTAGCCTCCAGGGAAAAATAATTGGTGGACATGTGTGACTTAATGGGCATTAAGATAGTTCATTCCACCTCATATTACCCTCAAGGTAATGGCCTAGTAGAATCTTCCAACAAGAGCCTCATAAGGATAATCAAAAAGTTGTTGGAAGACAACAAGAAAAATTGGGATTCCAAGTTGAAGTATGCATTATGGGCTGATAGAGTAACTACCAATAAATCCACCGGGAACTCTTCGTTTAAGTTGGTATATGGCACTGAGGTTATATTCCCAATTCAATTGACCCTCCCTATGGAAAAGTTCTTGTATAAAGGACAAGATGAGGAGGATGACATAGCAAAGAGGATCAGTGATTTGGTAGAAGTGTATCAAATTAGAGATCAATTGGTTGAAAAGTCTGCAGCACATCAAAAGAGAATCAAGGAAGCCTTTGATAGAAAGGCAAAGATAGATAGTTTTCAATTTGGGGACTTGGTTCTTAAATGGGATGCACTCAAGGAGAAGAAAGGCAACCATGGAAAGTGTGATGCTCTATGGACTGGGCCTTTTATCATTTCTCATATCCAGGGGAACAATACTTTCATGCTACAAAGTGTGGAAGGAGAGACAGTCTTTGATAGCCCAGTAAATGGGTAGTTTTTGAAAATTAATGTTGTTTAATGTCTTCAGGCCTTAACGTTCTAAATATGTTGTTTTATTAGGTTTTAGTGTAGACTTAATTAGACTCCATGCCCAACGAAACACTAGGAAATTTGCTGATCTAGTTTTTGTAGGAAAGGCAATGGTCTACAGTTCTTGAGACATCACAAGGAGGATCTCATCCCCAGAAGGAGCCAGTTTTGGCTCAGCTATATAATGAGGATTTTCCAAGGTCAGGGATGAGCTTGATGTGTTGGTTTTTGCTCAAAAGGAAGCTCATAATAGTCATTTTCCCTTCCTTCCTTCACTCTACTTATTTCCCTTCCTCCTCATTCCTTATGTTTTTCCTCCAAGCCAAACAAAACCCCTTTTTATTTTAAGCCCCGAGCGCAAAAGCCCAAACCCCCATAAAATTTCACCCATATGAGTTCGCACCTTTATAAACCTATCACCTCATCTTAGCTGTTGATCTTCCCCGCTGAATCTAATGGCTCCCATCACGCCTGATAAAGCAAATTGCACGGTCATTTCCCCACCACCCGATCATCTACGTCGAGATCTGACGACCTTCGCACTTATCGCACTAGCAAAGCTATTGAACGTTAGCACACAATGAGAGTGGTTTTTCTCTCTCATCTACTGCTACGTGTCAAGCGCTGAATGGAATTGCTCGGTCTTGTCCTTTTACTGCTTTATGCCCGAAGGTAGTACGATCAATATCGCTTACCACCTAACCTATGCACCCCTCCCGATAACTACCGCGTAGCTCCATTGATCAGTCACCATTTTATCAATCCATTGCCAATCCAATAGCCCAAAATCCACCTACTCCCACCTCGTCCAACAGTCTCTAATGAGCCATCTCCACCGTCTATTCTCCCTATCCAACGGTCCTCCTTCCGTATCATCTCAACTGTCCATTCACCCATGCACTCCACATCCTTTGACCACTCCATTTGTCTGAAGTAAGAAGGTGACCATCCTGCCAGTACCAGTAATAATAAAGCCTCATAAACTACATTTAATAGAAGGCATGGCCAAAGGAGAAAAGGATAGGCACGACCCTGTAACTAAATTTATCAATTATGGAACTTCACTGGATGAGCACTCCAACTGCCTAAGAGGACAACACAATTCCTAAAAGGATTGGATTCACCCACTATAACAAGAAAACATAGTCAGAGACTCCATCAAGTAGTTAAATTCAACTGGTGGTCAATTATGAAACCCCAATACCTAAATGGATAAGTGCCCTTGTAATGTAATATCTATAAATACCCAGAAGAAAGATGTAATCAATGTTGATGGTTGATGTTTTGATGTAAGGTTCAACTTCTGGAGACTGTGGATATTTTTCCACTTGCAGCGTCTCATCTACATTTTTAGCTAATACAAGCTTCTTTTGTTGTTAATTGCTCACTTTCCATTTTCCCTCTATTCTAAGCTGTGCCTGATATGCTATATTCTTTATCTTTACGTTTTAGCACTAGAAAGTTGTCATCCTATCTATGTGCTAGATTGTTGAATGTATCATTGAATAGGTTATCTAGGTTTCTTTCTTTCTAGTGCCAAAGAGTTGTCATCCTATCTGTGCATTATCTGATTAGATTTACAGGCTTATTTACTAGTTGCAGTTGGTGATCACATGGTCTT
>APFE031469446.1:3884-25436 GCA_000404065.3 Pinus taeda
TCTTAAAGTTAAGGAGGAGCTCATCTGGATCAGCAAGGCTGGACTGCTACAACAAGCGTTGGACCTAAGGTAAGATCAGAAAACACTTGATCTCTCATAGAATAATGTGTTTTTAGAGAAGGATTGCTCTTGTTTGGTTTGTTTGTCACTAGAGAGTCTTAGACTCCTAGGGAGGTTAGGTTTGTCCGCAAAAATAACTCTTTCTGCGTGACAAATAGGGAGAAGAACTTCCTTCCCATTCAAAAGTTCATAAGGAGTGTGTCCCTATGTGTTCCTCCATGTAGTTTTGTAGGCGCATAAGGCTTCAGGAAGCCTTTCTTCCCAATCTCTTCTATGTAGATGCACAGTCTTGGTAATGATTCCTTCAATTACTTTATTTGTGGACTCCACTTGACCATTTTCTTGCGGATGATAAGGAGTGGATTTCCTATGCTTGACCTTGTACTCTTCCATAAGCTTCTCCATCATTCTGGATGTGAATTGTGAATTGACTTCCCTGGTCTATCACAATTTCCCTTGGAACACCAAAGCGAGTAAAAATACCCTCATAAGGAAAATTAACTACTGTATTTTCATTATCAGAAAATAATGCTTTGGCTTCTACCCATTTAGTGACATAATCAGTACATACCAATATATACTTTTTCTACTTGGATGGAGGATTAATAGGTCAAATAAAGTCTAAAGCCCATTTTTCAAAGGGTTTCATGAGTACCTGAGGTCGTAATGGCATCTCATTTGGGGGAGTAGGTTTCCCTACCCTTTGGCAGCTGTCACACCTTTTGACATATTGTTTTGAATCTTTTAAGAGAAATGACCAAAAATATCCTAAAGAAAGGATTTTATAAGTTGTCCTCTTGTCAACAAAGTGTCCACCGCACAGTTCATCATGGCATGCTTTGAGAATATCAGGCATTTCATCTTCCCTGACACATCTTCTGATCACAAAGTCTAGCCCTATTTTATACAATTTGTTAGAAATCCATGAATATATTGAACTATCCTGAATAATCTTTCTTCTTTCTCTAGGAAATAAATGTGGAGGTAGTTTCCCTATAACAAAATAGTTAGCCATATCTTCAAACCAAGGAGTTTTAGTAGTTACTGCAAATAAGTACTCATCAAGAACCCTTTACAGGAGAGTCGTCTTTGATATTCTGATTCCTAGACAAGAATCAGCAACTGTATTTTGTTTCTGAGGTCTATCTAACAGAGTAATATTGAATTCCTGTAAAAGTAGGAGCCATCTTGTAACTCTGCCATTAGTAATAGGTTTTTTCATCAAATATCTACTTGTAGAATGATCAGCATGAATAAAAGTTTCATAGCCTGTTATATAATGTCTGAACTTATTAATTGCATGAACAATAGCTAAGAACTTTTTTTTAGTCACAGTATTATTTAACTCAGCGGGAGTCAAATTTTTCCTTGTATAGTAAATGGCATAAGGAATCAAGTCTTTTTGTCCCAGGACAGCTCCTAGATCTGTATCTGAAGCATCGGTAGAAATATGGAAAGGAAGTTTTCAATTCGTTCCTTGTAAGATAGGTGCTTTAGATATTCTCGTTTTCAAGGCTTCAAATGCTAATTGGCAATCAAGATTCCACTTGAATTCATAGTCTTTTGTAAGTAGTTTAAAGAGTGGAGATGCTATTTTGGTAAAGTTTTCTATGAATATTCTATAATATCCAGTAAATCCTAGAAAACTTCTAATATCTTTTTGACAATTTGGAATAGGTAACTTGGAGATGACTTCAATTTTGGATTTGTCTAGTTTAATCCCATCCCCAAAAATGTGATGTCCCAAAACAATGCCTTCAGTAAACATCATAAAGCATTTTTCATGGCTTAATGAAAGGTTTGTTTCTTTACATCTTTTAAGGATTTTTTCCAAATTTTCCAAGGCTTCTTCAAATTTATTACCATAAACTGTAAAATCATCCATATATACCTCTACACAATCATGGATTAGATCAGAAAAAATTCCTAGTACTGCTCTTTGGAATGTTGCAGGTGCATTACATAATCCATAAGGAAGCACTCGGTAGGAAAAAGTTCCCCATGGAAAAGTAAACGTCGTTTTATCCTGATCTTCAGGTGCTACCTGAATTTGATTATAACCACTAAAACCATCCAAAAATGAAAAGTACCTTTTTTCTACTAATGTATCTAATACTTGATCTATAAAGGGCAAAGGAAAGTGATCCTTCAAGGTTGCTTTATTCAATTCCCTATAATCAATGCACACCCTCCATTTACGATTCTTTTTGGAAACTATCACCAAGGGAGAAACCCATTGGCTATCTGAGATTGGGTAAATGAAGTTTACATTGAGTAATTTTTGGAGCTCTTCTTTCACAATCTCCCTAATATTTGGATTCATCCTTCTCTAAGGTTGTCTGATTGGTATACCTTTTTCTTCAATATAGATATGATGGATGAAAGTCTTAGGGTCAATACCTTTCATATCAGTATACACCCATGCAAATGCAACAGAATTTTTTTGTAAGATTTTGGTTAGCTCTTCTTGTTGTAACTTTCCAAAGTTTTTGTTGATATTCAATGTTCTACCTAGAAAATTTTCAATTACAGAACTGCCAAATTCTTCTATAGAGTAGAGAGACATTTGCCTTGATGACAAATATTCAATATCAGAATCTAACTGAAATTGTGTGTGATCATATTCTAAAGATGTTTCAAAATTTTCTAATGTATTTAGGATTTAAATATCCTCACTAACTTCAGAAAGAGTAAAGATAGGTTGTATAACATCTTCATCATCGACGCTTTCATTGTCTCCTACTTCTGTAATTGCTTTTGCTGGAGGATACAAAGTAAATTTCTTTGTTGAACTACCATCAGAAATGTACATCTCACCAGATCTAAAAATAATGAAAGCATCAGTTGTGGTTATCAAAGGTATTCCTAAGATGAGTGGGTGTCCTCCTAGATTATTCTTGGGAGTCAAAATCATGAAATCCGCCGGATATTCCCAAGAATCCAAGGAGACCGAAATATCTTCTAGTACACCATCTGGTTTGATTACTGATCTATCTGCAAGCTACAGTAAGGTAGGTGTGAAAAGAAGATTAGGAAGTTTAAGTTGTTCCATAGTCTATCTACTCATAATGTTTATAGCGACCCCTAAGTCAATCAATGTATTTGGAATTTCTATTCCATTTATGTGTGTCTTGACAATTGGACTTCCTGGATCCACATATTTCTGCATGGTAATCTTTCCCATCATGATATCTGCTATTTTTACTACCAGGTGGATTCTTTTTGTGTCTCTTGGTTTTCTACCTAGTCTATTGATACTCAACTCCTTTATTGTTTTTGCTAGAATAGGAATTTCTCTAATGGCTTGTAACAAGGGAATATTGATACAAACATTCTTTAATTCATCTAGGAAATCATAGTCAGGCAACAAGATTTGTTTTTCCACCCCCCTGTCAATTTGTAATCTCTTAGGAAAAGGAGGTGTGGATGTAGATACAAGTTGCTCAACTATAGGAGTTGTGTGGATTGACTCTTTTTGTTTTCCTTTTTAAATGGTTGGGTTTTGAAGGGATGCCTCTTCAAAACTTTTATTGACTTTCAGAGAATCCTCCTCAGAAGCATCTTGCTCTTGAATATCTATAGAAGGTTTCTCCTTTTCTAAAATCCTATTAGAACTAATTTGAACATCATTAAGATCTATAGGAACAATCATGTAGGTAGGAAATGGTTGTCCTTCTACCATATAAGCATTCTAAGGGTTTATGTTGTTGGGATTTGGTAATGGTTGGGCTGGTAGTTGATTTGGCTTCTGTTGAAATGGAAGCAAGAGTTGAGGATTTTGATTTTGTTGAGGACGTTGTTGTTTTGGAAATGGTAATGAGAGGTAAGGGCTTTGATTTGGAAGTTGTGGTTGTGGAATTTGTTGTTGGTTTTGTGGGGGAGGATAGCTCTGATAAGATGGAGGATATTGATAATATTGAGCAAATCTCCCATAAGTATTTTGCACCCCTTGTGCCCATGATTGATATTTGATACTGATTTTCAGTTTGAGGCCAAGGTTGTTGCCAAGAATTCCAATTTGGTGAGGGCTAAAAATTAATTGGATTGTTAAATCCTTAATTTTGTTTCCCTTGCCAAGTTCTTCTTGAAACAAAGCAAAAAGGTTCTACATAATTTGGAACTACTTCCTCTTGAAAGACATATTTAAGACCTGGGATTGAAGGACAATCCTTGGTCTCATGACTTTCCGAGCAAATCATACATGTTTCTACAACTTTTGCATCTAAGGGACATTCTCTTAGAGCTTGTTTCTTTCTACATTTTGGGCAAAATATGGCTAAGGCATCAACTTCTATTTTCTACTTGTTTTAAATTTTGAGGGTGTCTAGTTGTTCACTAAGGCTCCCTAGAATGTCAGTTTTGAACTCATCAAGCATATTGCTAATTTCTTCCCTACTTATTGTCCCAGTTGTAGATTTGTTTGCTCTAATAAGAGAAGGATCTCTAGGCCCTTTTCCAATTTTAGATTTTCCTCTTGAGAGATGGACACATAGTTCTGCTATGTCACTTAATGGAAGTTGAGAGATGTTTCCCTTCCCCATCATGTTTAAAATATCTATTCATTCATCTCTAATGGCTTTCAATAAAAGGGCTTTCAAGGTTTCCTCATCTAAATTGTTCATTTTTTCTCTCTTTAAGTTGTATTGAAACCTCTCAAGAAAATCCTCTAAGTTCTCATCTTCTTTTTTCAATATTTTGAATACCTCATCCTTATGATTAGTAGGCATACAATAATGTAGGTATCTATCAAAAAATTCCTGCCTCATATCATTCCAAGTCCTAACAGATTGAGTAATTAATCCCATAAACCATTTCAGAGCAGCCCCTTTCAATGTTGAAGGTAATAATTTGAGTTTTTGAGAGTCTTCTAGATAGTCATAGGTTCGGCATAAGACTTCAAACTCAAATAGAAATGTTTCAGGATTCTCACTTTGCAATCCATAAAAGTTTGGAGGATGGATGGTGAAATGTTTTTCATTTTTGTATGGGTTTCCTCATCTAGTATAGGGTTTCCAAATGAGCTATCTCCTTCCCTATTTCCTCTACCTTCACCATTGTTACCTCTACCTCCTCCATTATTTCCTATACCTCTACCTCTACCCCTTCCTCCAAATAGTGATAATTCTCCATCTTGCTCTTCGTCTACCATGATAGTTTCCTTAAAATCTTCGGGATCTTCTATTAATGGCTGATGAGAGAGAGTTATCACCTCCTCTTCTTCTCTAGGTAATTCTACTTCTTCAACTACAATAGGCTCTCCTATGGAGGTGAAGAAGGGTTATTCGCCTAGGTAAAATTTAGTAGATGGAGTATGAGAATCTTCTAATTCAGTTGTTGCCCCTTGAATTCCAAGAATCCTAAGGCTGGGAGTATAAGTCTGGGATGGAGGTATATCTTGTCTATTCCTTGAAGTAGTTGGAGTAGTAAAAATAAAACTTTTGCCCCTAGCTATAAACCTTCACCTAGAATCTCTTTCTCTATGCATGTCAATTTTTTTTGTGATTTTAATTGGGCTAATAATTCTTTTTCTAATCCTCCATATCACACTAGGTGCAAGAGGAGAGCATACTCAAGAAATTATTGCACTAATAACTCTTTTTTTTTATCCTATGGATCATACTAGATGCAAGAGGAGAGAATACTCAAGAAATTATTAATTTTCCCTCTTCTTCTTTTTTTGAATGTAAGAGATAGGCTATGTAGTTACACTTCCACGAAAATGGTGCCAAAATGGTTAGTCAATTTAGTATGTCCTAAATTGCTACATAAGTTATCAATGCGGGAGTCATAAACCGATGAAGTGTAGTGCATTGTATGTGCTAGAAAACCTTTTTCTTACCTCACTATTTTCAGTTTTATCTTGTTTTGGGGTTTTGTTCTGTCAGTCTCCTAAAGTGGTTTAATGCAATGGAAATATTAATATGTTTTTAAAGCAAAATTTTAAGAATACTTTTCAAAGATCAAGTGTGGATGTAGAGTTGAAGACAAGGTTTATCCTCTTGCTTCTTGTGATAATTTCCAAACTTTGAACTTAGGAGATCTTAAACATGTTGTCTACAAAATAAGAACTTGAATGAGAGTGTGAATATGCATCTATATAAACCAAACTAAAAATGAAGCACTGAAAATGAGATTACTATCTCTGTTGTTCATCCTAATTGCAAAATTGAAATCTAATAAACCGTTGCAACTCAAACCAAAAAGTAAAGAAACTGGAAACTAATGATTAGTCAATGGTTTCATCCATAATCACAACATTTCTCCAATTAACTTCTAAAATGGGGTTAAGCTAAAGGCTCCAGAAATATGATCATATGGCATGAAAGAAATGACATCTAAATTATCTAATTGCACACTAAGTAAAAGAAAAGCCAATAACTTCATATATAATCACAATATTTCACCAATTAACTTCTAAAACGGGGTTAAGCTAAAGGCTCCGGAAATATCATCACATAGCATGAAAGAACTGACATCTAAACTATCTACTTGCATACTAATGAAAGAAAAGCCAATTACTTCACCTATAATCACAATATATCGCCAATTAACTTCTAAAATGGGGTTAAGCTAATGGGTCCGGAAATATCATCATATAGCATGAAAGAACTGACATCTAAACTATCTTGAACATTAAACAAATCTCACAATGTAAAAGCATAAACAACTGAAATTGAAAAATGAGTTTTAGCAAAGGAAGTAAGTCTCAATGACACCACTTGATGCAAAAATTACACTAAGAAGCTCGAGCATAACCAGACTTAAAGACCTATTCTGAAATGCACCTATCAGTGTTAATAAGAAATGTGACAAGTTGCAAAAACATGTACAAGGTTAGAATGATTAAGATCATAAGAAAAACATGAGAAATATACAATCCAAGTGAGAGAAAATATACATGAAAACCATACAAAAACAAAAGAAGGACCTCAGCTACATAGGGGCCCTCTGCATAGCTTTGGACTACCACACTGTTACTTCAAAACACGCTCAAACAACCATGTGAAAAACATAGTTTTGTATTATGAAACAGAGTAATATGTCTCTGGGCTATAGAACAACAAAAATAACACTATGATAACAATATTAAGAATGTCCTATCTGTGTTGCAAACGCTTATATTTATAGAGAAAATGCATAACTGTATCTCAGAGGAATTTCTTCAATGATAGACACGTGAACAGGTCAAAATCTGAGGATTCAACCTCTCGGTTGCCATGAGCAGTAAATATATGCAAGGTGGATGTTGGATTGCGTTATGGAGATGGCATGTAGGTGGTAAAAACGGATCCATGAGTTCAGGAACGGCTTCAGGCTTCTTTTACGTGCAAGAACAGAGTTCTAATTGGCATAGAACTCTCCGTTGACCTCCCTTTGACCGAGACCTTTCCTTCCGAATCTGGCTAAGTAAATAGGACGTCATCCATGTATGCACAATTCCTGAGCTTCCCATGTGTCTCATTCCTCCTACTGACACCTGTAACCTACAAAACAATAAAAATGGCTACGGAATTGCCAGTTAGCTACGAAAAGTGGCTACATTCTGTAGTTGATAAACAAAACCTAAATGAAATAGCACACACAATGATAGAATTTGAAAATCACTCAAATACACTCCTGAAATCAACATGTAACAACTTTTGATAGCTTACGATGCACTGACATGGGAAAATGGAAGAGAAAGGGTTTAAGAAAATGCTTGGAAGAGAGGTAGTTTTGGGGCTCAATAGGTTATTTGGACAAAATGCCTTTGATGATCACAAGGTTATTCTTCTATTCCTAGCTCCACGACTCACTAAAACACTTAGATCCTTCATATTATTAATGTTATAGGTACATACAAGTTCCCCTCACTGAATTTAGAAATTTTAGAGTTCCTCGATAGAAAGGTCAATCTTCACAATTTGGATTATGGTATCATCATTCATGAATTTTCTCTAGCTAGCTCAGGAAATTCTTTGGTTCAGGCGTAGCTCAAAATATAGCGTATAAGTATGGTTTGTTATGTGAATCTGGTTGTTTATGGGACTGTAGATTGGAAATATCAATATCTCAATCATTGGCTTAGTTGGGGGCATCTCTATCTTCTCTACCACACCAGTTTCATTTTTTCAATTGACTCTAGTGTGTTATCGATGATAACTCACTAAAATAATTTTTAGTTTTATTGATTGAGGTTTTCCACCACTGATCCTTACATCTATCTGTTGTTTTTCTGAAAGAGGTTGCTATGCTTTGGATTTGAAGATTAAAGGAGAAGAGACGGGTCCATTATAATTGTTTTGGAGAAATTACCATATTCTCTAAAACCCATCTCATTTCATCCTTTGTTTCTATAACTCTAGCCTTTTCCATTCATTAGCCATATCCCAACTCTAGCTGCAATTACCCATTAACCAAACTCTAATCATAACCCATTCCAATCCTAGCCATATTCCACATTTCCTTGCATTTGTTATAATGCCTAACTCTAGCCACAATTCCATTTCCCTTTGAATATTTGAGAATATTCAAAGCCACATCCTTTTTCATTTGTGAAACTCTAGCCGCATTCCCTTTTCGTATGACACTAAACTCTAGTTGTTAAACCCCTTAATATATATATATATATATATATATATATATATATATATATATATATATATATATATATATATATATATATATATATATATATTATATATATATATATATATATATATATATATATATATATATGTTGTATATTATATGATTCGCCACCCCTAAGACATTAACTAGGCCCGAAAGCTACATGTAACAATATCGATATCATTCGATTCCTTTTAGTGAAACCATTTCCACCCATGTCATTCGTCCACTTGTGATTGCAATATTGTGAATCCTCCCCTCTGATTGTGATATCAAAAAAACCTGTCACCCCTTCTCCTCTAATATTGCAATTCCTCCCTACTGATTGTGATACCGCATAAGTCCTCCCCCATCTGCCTACTGAATGCGATTGCGATAAGCTCCTTCTACATCGATATCGCATATTGCTAAACTTTCCATCAATATCACATGATGCCACATCTGCCTACTACTTGGGATAGTCCTTCCCCCACCAATTGTGATAACGCAATCGACGATCACACAAACATTAGGCCCACTCTGCCGAAGTCCTTCCGACTTGCAATTGTGATGTGCAAAGATCCTCCCCTGGATGTGATATTTTATGTGTTTCACTCTATAAACCATCACGTCCGGAAAATCACAGAATTATCATAAAACAGTGTTAAGGGAACATCCTCTTGTATTACGATTGTGATGACCACGGGCCCAGATCAACGACCCATATTGAATTAGCTACCAAGATCAACAGTCTAGATCAACACATCCATTCTACTTCTGCTTCATGAGACAGTGAGAGTATTTGTCGATGTTTCTTCAACAGCATAGTTATTAAACGGAACGTAGAGAAAAGAGGCAGTGAGACAAAAAGCATGAGAACATAGTGCAGTAATACATAGAAGTCAATTAAACAAACAAATCATAAGATAGAAAGACAACAAGACACATAATATAGCGAGACACTCTTAGTACGTTTTACCAGCAAATAACACAATAGATTCGAAGAGCCAGATGTTCGAGTTCCCACCAATACAATGTCGAGCTTTAAATTATTGTAACAATTCATACAACTCCCATTTGTATTTGAACTCTATTGTAACAAAAAATTGCTATGAAGTCTCTTGCTTTAATTAATCAAATAGGAACATATCTCAGAGTTGTTAATTGCATCTAGCCTAAGCCACAGATATGTAAAGAGATCTGTCTCTATAAATAGGTAGATTTTTTACTATACCTGGAGGGAGATCGATGATAGGAGAACCATTATTATACTGTTTCAGTTAATAGAAATATTAGCAACACCTCTATTTTAACATGAGATTCATTCTGGTTTTAGTCTTATTCTATCATGGTTCTTGGTCATTAGTTTTCTTAGTTTATTGATTACCTAGAAATCTGCCAGATAGCTCCAACTTCGTTCAATTTGTTGTGATTACTATGAATACCCTTATCCACTTTAGCAAACCAAATATGCCCCAATTTCCATAAAACAATGTGTTGTTTATTATTTTTTTTCTTTGACTGGCTCCATTCCCAATGGTGATCGCCCTTACACTCTTTCACTTGAAAAATCAAATAGAAAACTAGAGTTAGCCATATGTATATATTTAAAAATATTAAGAGAGTCCTCTCATATTGGAAGGGCTAAATTCTAATCAAAAGTTGGTTTGAAATAGTTACTCCAGGTTGAAGGGTTGACACATCCTGACCTCCACCAGCCCGGTTGATAACACAATGAAGGACAATCTATTTGTTAACTGAAAAATTACAAATTGAAGTACTCCAATAAGAACTATATGAATTACGGGTGAACTTCCTGAAGTTGTACCACTCGCGGGTAGTGCAATAGGAGCGCTCATTCGCTCTCAAGCAACAATTGGTCAAAATGGAAGTTGAATTTGGTGTTCTCAAAGGAATTGTCACATAGCTCAAACTCACCAATACTGTCATGGATCTTTGGTACCAACTTATGGACATTCCTGTCAAACTTGTTATATGTCTCAATGAGCCAACTCCAGAAGTAGAATAAGATCTATCTATGTCTTTTGTATTAGGTTATTATTTTGTAAGGTTTCTTCTTGTTGTTCCATTATGCGAGAGAATGGTTATGTTTACATTTTGTAATTTTTTGTCATCACTGCTAGAAGTTGTAGCAATGTAATATTATTATGGGTAATATCATCATATATGTCTATAGGTTGATAGAAAGAGTCTTTTTCTATGTTGTTATGATGCATAGGAAGCATGTCTGAATCTGAAGCTATACTCCCCATGTAATTGTTGTTATCGGGCACAAACTTACCAATAAAATTGCTCATTTCTATTTAAAAAAAGATTTAAAAGTTGTTTAGATTACTTTACAGGGACAAATGTATTTTGTATGGTTCATATTAATCTATTTATTTCAATTCTTAGTTAATTAACAATGCTCCATCAGTTTCCACATGAATCTATGTGTTAATTAACTCATTTGACTCACACAATAAGAATCTATGTGTTGATGAGCTATTTTGTACATGTGTATATTCCTCTACATTTTACAATAGCTATTGTACATTTATTCATTATGTCAACATAGTTTAATCCTTTTATGTCTATTAAATTAGTGTAAATTTTCTTCTTTGCAATTTAAAATACATTTTAACATAGTAGATCTAAACTAATGTTAATTGCTTAACTACACCTTTCTTTTACTTTATAGCTTTATAGATTAATGCTTAAGTTATTTAGTAGATATGAAATATTTTTTTGGTTGGACTACAATTCTTTGCTTCAGAATTTATAGGATAGCATGTTGAATGATCTCTAGTGTTCTTTACCTATTTCTAACATTAAATCCTCTCAAAAATAGTTACAAGGTCAGTAATCTTGAGGATTCAGAAATACCAAATAGGGGAAAGTCTAATTAGGCCTCTCTTGTATTGGATTCCTAGATTGTTTGGTTCCATACTTTTCCCTATCAATAGTTCTATGGCACTAGGAGGAGGGCTTGAACCCATAGTACCTTTTACGAAATTTTTTTATAGCTATAGATGTTCAAGTATAAAATCAAGGAAATATAGGCAATTTTGAAGCCCCGAATCATGAAATTTTTTATTTATGAGGTATGTCATGTGTATACGAGAATTTTCTATTTATGAGGTATGGCCTAATCTGTCCACGATGGTGAAAACTGAAAATATGCCTTAGAATCGCATTGAAAAGTCTTGAAAATTTGCAGTTTTTTGGGAATTTTGTCCACGCATTTCTCAATTTACCATATTTTGAGAAAACCAAGAAGGTTAGAATTTATAATTTCTTCTCCAAACCCTTGAAATATTTGTGCCAAAACTGCCTCTCGAACAAGTTGTTACAACAATAGTTGCAGAAACTGTAACTTTCCGTAACTGTTGCAGAAAATGTCAATTTTGCATAGAGTTGTTTTCTCTAACTTTGAACTATTGATTTGGATTGTGCACTACATGCTGAAGTAGAAACCATGAAACATAATGCAGTTTGATTGAAATAGGCCCAATTTTATTGTTTTGCTTGAAAATGAAATGAATGAAAAAACGTTGTCATGGTGTCGTCATGGTGCTTTGGAAAAACAAGATGAACATGTTGCTACAAGAAACCAATAAAATATAATGTTGCAAGTTGTTGTTGATTCCATAAAACCATTGGTCTTCATCCAAAACCAAAAACCATGGTACAATTCTTACCGTGCGAATGAATGTGTCAAAGTCGAGCATGGAAATAAATCATTGGATTACCGATCATTAATGAAAATCATTAACCAATGTGAGACAAAACACCGATAATTTAAATGATTTTCAAGGTACCTGAATGCATCTTGATGGGGACGAATGAATGTCTTGAAGTCAACTCACCTGCAAGAACTAAAAATTAAGAGAGATTGTTGTATTCCCATTGTTATAAACGAGGAGGCTTTCCATTGATGTATGCAAGTTCCAAGGTACTCCAAATAATCTCTGATCTTGATCCCAGATAGGGTGTTGAGGTCGATGGGACAAGATGTTAGAAGGTGGGCCTTAAGAAATCCCACATCATCCAACTCGATCATAGAAAAAAAAATGATTTGAAGAACCATAATAAAAGATTGAAACCATCATAAAAGTGCATAACTTATTGTGAACTTTTCTCGCCAATTGTCTGGTTTTCAAGGAAAGATCATGTCCAATAGCGCCAGCAGGATGGTTTCAACAATAGGACTTATTTTTCTCTCTACTTTTTATTTTTTTTATTTTTTTTTATTTTTTTATGTCCTACTCTACTTGAAAAAGGAATCTCATTCAAGTATATGAATACTTCCAATGGAACCATATGTGTATCAAGATGATAGCTAAACTCATATGCAAGTTTAAAATATACTCTTTGATATGTACTAGTACATGAGAAACCAACTAGCTTGATTGAGATGATGTCAAAAGATACTGAAGAATGGAATACTGGGATCCAATGAATATCTTGAACCAAGATTTAATGTAACATTGTATTCGTTGGATTCCTGCTATAGTGTCATGCAAGTCTTTAGAAATCTGATCTCCATTCATAAAATTTGGTGATAGGCATGCAAGAAAGTTTTCAATCTTAAGTTCCACCAACTGCTCTTTATCAACAAGCATCCATGATTATTGGACCTTATCTAAATCTTCTTCTTCTGGTTGTTGTTCTTCAATGGTAGTTGGTGAATCATTTTGCAATACCTCAACACTGTAAGTGGATTGAGGTGTTTTATTTTGGGGGATATGAAATGGTTGTGCAGGTAGTGGAGTGGGAATGGATTTTTTGGTGTGCTTCTGTGGGCGGTAATGGGAAAGGTTGAATTGTGGTCAAGTGAGGGTGACATTGATGTTATGGTGGAGGTGAATGGTATGGATAATATTGATGTTGATATTAAGGATAGTGAGAAAAATGTTGAGGATATGGTGGATTTCCTCTATAGGGCCTTTGCCAGCTTTGTTGCCAAGATTGGTGTTGAGGTTGAGAGGGCCAAGGTTGCAAAGGAAATGGTGTATTCCCATTACCTTGAGATATTTGTACATAACCTTGAAATTGTGCATAAGCATATGGCATCATATTGGGTTGGTGAGGTTGTCATAGCCCTCTTGGAGCTACATAACATAGTTGTTCTTTTCCTTGATTCACTCCATTATGCTTCTAGTAAACTTCTTTCAACCTTGGTAATGATGGCAAACCTTTAGTAGTATGTGATCCTACACAAATTTTAAAATTTTAATGTTATCAAGTGGACATCCATGCAAAGCATGTTTCTTTCTACATTTAGGACAAAATATAAATGAAGCAACATAACATTCTCAATTTTTTTCTTGTTTTCCATTCTTAGCATATCAATTTGTTCATTTAAATGACTAAGAATTTCTGGCAAATTGTTAACTTTAGTTTGACTTACTAATCTTGATGTCGATTTAGTTACTTTTGTTGTAACTGGATCTTAAGGGGATCTTCCATACTTTTCTTTTTCTCTTGAAATGTTCTTTAATGGTTCACAAATCTCTTGAAATGACAATTGATAGACATCTCCCTTTCCCATGAGGTTAATAAGAACAATCCATTCATGCTTTATAACATTTAGTAGGAGAGATTTTAATGTGTCTCAACCTAAATTATGCAATTTAGATCTTTTTATATTATAAGAAAATATATCCACTAAATCTTCTAGGATTTCATCCTCTTTTTGGTTCATCTTAAAGACTTCATTTCTAAGGTCATGGTGTATTCAATAATCTCTATATTTTTCCAAAATAATTTCTCATATCATCCCATGTCCTTATAGAATTTGATCCTAAATTCATGAACCATCTAACTGCTTTATCCTATAATGTTGCTGGAAACAAATTTAGTTTTTGAATGTGTAATGAGTAGTCATAAAATCTACAAATTATTTCAAATTCAAAGAGAAAGGTATCTGGGTCTTTTGATCTCATACCTTGAAGTTAGGAAGTACAGATGGAGGGATGTTCTTCATATAAACATTGATATTAGTTTCTTCAATGGGAAAATCAAAAGGATCTTCCTCATAATCATCATCTTCAGTCATTTGTCTACCTGCAGAACTAGGAATTCATGATGTGGATGTGTGGCTCTTACTGCACCACGTGATATAGTGGGGGTGGTAGGTGATTGAATTTTTTTTTTTTAAGAAATAAAAAAGCTCCTATTTACACCTCTCGGGCAATGACACCAAAATTTTTGTCAATTTAATTGTCTTAAAGTTATTACATAAATTATAAAATGGAGTTGGTAAACTTGTGAAGTGCAAGTGCACAATATATGCTAGAAGCCATTTTTATTAAATTGGATTATTAATACAAATGAGTTATTAGAAATGTATCTTTAAGTTTTGTGTTGCTATTTAAAAATGCAACTAATATTCCTATCTAGTGGAAATTAAAATCATTATGGAATTAAAGCAATATTTTTTTCTTGAAAAAAGAAACCATAAAGAACCAAAAAATAATAATAAAAATGAAACTAAATTAACTCACACTTGAAAAATGGAAACTAAATTATCTCATTCTTACAGAATGGAAACTAATGTAAACTCACACTTGAAAAATTAAATTAAGCAAATTCACACTATTTCACTAAAAAAACTAAATTGATCTATTGCAGCACACATCTACTTTCTAAAAGTAGAAGTATTGTCCTATTAATTCTTGCATGAAACTTAAATGAAATGAAAATTACACAGCTAAGTTCTAAAATGAAGCGATAGAAAATCATCCATGCTCTACAATTGAAGTATTTTTCAAAGAAATCATTTTTATTGTGAAATTGAAATGCTCTAAAACTGTAAAGAATGACAAGAAATTTTGATTATGCTCTACAACAAAAATGCTTGGAAATGAAGTTGTAAAGGGAATTATCATGTTGTTAATCTCAAAACTATGAGAAGATCTATGGAAAATGATTACACTATGATTATGATTATCAAAAACTATCAGTTTAAGAGAATACTTCATGAAATCTTGTTATCGTTATCCTATTAAAATTAGTGCTATAGAATGAATTAAAAAGAAATACAAAAAAACTATAATACAAATGAAAGAAAACGATGAGATTCAAAACCTTCGTTGTTTGTAGGGGCCCTCCACAAACAAGTGTTTAAAAAGATTTAAACGATTAGTTAACCATGCATTGGAACTTCATGATGTCGTCTTCATTAATAGAGTAAAAACAAAGTTTCAAAACATTGCAGGTGCATATAAAAAATTAACCTTCTCCTTCGCTTCAATGGAGTTTTTATATAGTGATTACGATGCAAATTCATGGAGATTCATATGTATAAAGATCAGAACTGAATGGACACCTGGTTGCCATGAATTTATTGATTCACAGTCCATTCCAACTTATTTGTTAATTGTCCATTAAATGACAATTTGAAAAACCATATCTCTACATAATCTGCAAAATAAGGCTCCAAAGATCTTAAAAATATCTGAAGTGGTAACGAATTTGATAAAACTAGCTATTACAACCTTAATTGGGCCCGTTGTGAACAAAACCCGTCTTTTTTTTTATGGTATTCTCTTTCATTTGCTCATAAAACGTGTTTGATGTTGACTGGTAAAAAATGCTGCGATTTTCCCTTGTTCTTTGCCTGGATGTCCGCATGTGTGAGCTGGGTGACATTTGACCAATCAAAATCCATATTGGAGCTTCTAGAAACAATTTCCATGTGTCAGATTTCATTCTAGAGTGGTGATATTACCTCAAGCATGGAGGTAGCTATAGAAACTTGACAAAACTGCAACAACTTGAACTTGCCAAACTATCATTAGTTAAAACCATGCAAAATTCTTGTTAGATCCTTAAAAATAGTGGAAATAATAATAAATCATGTAAACATGTATGTGGGAATTTGGTGCGTTTATGAAGAAATATGGTTAAAAATGATGACAATGGATGAATGGGATGATTCGAAAATGAATGGTTTCATCAACAAAATTAGGACAAATTGGAGGCCCAACAATATATATATATATATATATATATATATACATAGATATACATATACATATACATATACATATATGAAATTTTTGTTTGAGGGAGAACTCACTTGTTTAATTCAAAGCTTGTGAAATGGTGAAGTTGTTGAATTCCCTTGGCATACCAAAACAAGAAAGAAATGGAATTTTTACTAGCATAGATCCATGTTAACCACATATATAACATGAGCCGAGAGGGATCAAATTTCTTCAGGTGCAAACTTATTTCAGTGTAAAAAACAATGTGTAATTTTTTTCTGTTTAAATTCTATTTTTTAATGTTATAAAGATTACATAACATATGCATTCACTAATTTTTTTGGTATTAATATATTTTTTAGTATACATCAATATTAATTCATATTAAAAAAATATTCATAGCCCACATTAGATATTTTATTCTAAATAACATTAAAATATTTTCTTTTAATATTATATGTGTGTGTGTGTGTGTGTGTGTGTGTGTAGTTCATATCGTTTCCTAATATATTTTTGAAAAGTAAAAGGTTTAAAAATCTTACTCACATTTTATTTTACTTCTAATTACTTTACATGAAATTATATTAGGTCTTATGAACAACTAATTAAATATCAATAGCATAATTTTTTAAATTTTTTATTATAGTCGACATTACTTTTATATTTAGAGGATTTTTTATTTCTATTTTAAGAGGGACTAACATATTTACACATTTCCTTTACACTGGGTTGTAGAACCTACATAGATCCATTTTGACCACAAATATAACATCAAATTTCACACCAGAAACTATTTTTCTCACTACATTCATTCCCAAATATTATACAAATATATAGTTGAATTGAGATCCAACTAATTCCAAATATGAATATGGGAGTTGATATATTCTCTCAACCAAATCCCAAACCAATTCTAAATTTACCAAGTAAGCATTATCTCCAAGTGCCTCCCTCAACGCTTATATATCAAAATTAAAAATAACACAACTTACAATATAGATATTACATATTACAACAATATAATTTGTCTCTATCTCACTGGTCTTCATCAACACTCACGCCCACTCTGGATTCATTGTGAACATTGCTCTTTCCTCATCCAGTACTTCCAGCTAACACTTGAAACTCCATTTAACATATGCTTACCTTGGAGCATCATTGATGAACTTTGTAAGATCAACAATATTGACAACTTGGCTCATCGAGGATTTCATGAAAAGAGATTTCATGCAATGAACCATCCTATCGAACAATCCCAATACGTCAAATATTTTTCTTTCGGTTATCCATAAATTGCTACAAAGATGGTCTAAATACTAAATGTGGTAAAAAGTTGATTAAACAACTTGAACTATTTCACATATATGGATCTCATATAGTACCCTATACTCATTGTTCAGGGGTTTCTAATCACCAAGAACAAAAAATCATAACAGTATGTAAACACAATTAAACCGATGAGATGTTAAGGGGTTTCCAAGGGCCAAGAACCTCTATCTCTCTACCTCTCTATCTCACTCTCTCCATCTCTCTCTCTATCTCTCTCTTCCCCACTCTACAATATCTCTTTCTCTCCATCCCATCCCTTAATGTATTTCTCCATCCTTCCCTCCCTCTTCCTTCTCCCTCCCATCCTCCCTCTCCACCCCCCCCCTCTCTCTCTCCATATTCCCCTCTTTCCTTACCCTTATCTTTATCCCATCTCTCTCAACAACTCTGACTTTACCTATCCCTCGCCATATATCCATCCATATCTACCATTACTCTCTCTCCCACACTTTTCTATCTCCTCTCTCTTACTTCCCCAATTTCTTCCCCACTATCTCTCTTTTCCACCCCACGATATCTCTCATCCCATCCATTACTTTTTTGTATCCCTCCCTCACTTTATCTCCCCCCTTCCACCCCCCTCTCCCTTGCCACTCTTTCTCTCTCTCCTTGATTTGTGTTATTGGAGATGGATTTTCTCCGCTTGAGCATTTGTCAAATATCCAAAAGGCTATGGAAGCTTTAGGAATGTATTTTTTGGATGTTAATTTGTTCATAATGAAGCAATGTTATTAGTATTTCAAATGAATAGATTAAGCTAGCCATTCCAATTAGTTTGAGGCCCTAACTAATTCGACCATTGGAATAAAAAATGAAAAGGCTGATTTTGTACAAAAGTGCTTAGTTTTTGTATGGAACTGACTCGTTCGATATGAAACCACTCTTTTTTCAAAAAATCAACTAGTTTTTCACATTATGCCTAAGGGCCCTAAAAATTTATTTGTTTTAATAATATTTTATGAGAAGTGTACACTTATATTCAACCCTAGAGCCCTACTAATTCTATGTAATCAATGGTAATGTAAATGTGATATACCCTATTATTGTTCATTTTCATCGATTTACTTAAATTTTTAATATTACAATTAATGTTTTAGGGATGTTTAAGAGTGGTTCCAACCTCATTGGATTTCATATAGAGAAAGTATAATTTTAGATCCCACTCATAATCAAATAGACTTAACAATTTTCAATAATGTGTAGTGTTGTCTCTACACAAAATGAAGATCACAGAAGCCTCAAATCTATAATTTATTAATACATCACGATTGGGGTAATTGCATTGTTTGCATTGGATTTTATCATGTATGACGGTTCAAAACTAGCATTTAGTCAATAACCCAAATCCATCAATGTACCTTGATATTAATGTCATTGATTGTTAAACTCCTCTTTCATTACCTTAGTAAAATTGTACCCATTGTCCAAAAGAAAGCTTGATTTGACAATTAAGCTTTTTCATCTTATTGTAACATTTAGAGTTGATATTGATTATAAATATTTTGGTTATTCTATTGATGAGGTGAGTTTCACTATCATAGTAGGAAATGATTTTGATGATATATAGGTATTTGTTGTATCATGTTTTTTTGGACTCTAGAGACCATCATAGCCTTTGTTTATGTGATTGGGTAAATATATGTAAATAAATAAATGAGAAATGTGAACAGTCATCGAGAGATGAATTGAATAATATCTCCCTCATGTATATAACATACCTACCTGATTGAATGAATACACGAATCAATTTTTGCTTTGTGGCGTTACTGCCTGGCCTGACATGGTATCAGAGCTAGCCCCTTTTCTTAGCTCTTATGCTCCTGTGACTCCTATGTCTGCCATATTCCTTTCTAGCGCTCTCTGTTCTACCAAAATGCGACTGTCCATAAACGCTACTGCCTCTGCCATATTCCATCTGGACTGAAAATGTTTTCTCACATAACGGTAAACAACTCTGCGAGCACTCTGTAGTCTATCTACATGCCAAAGGAATGTACGAACGCTGCTCCTGATTTGAATGCTGCTCCTAAGTGAATGTTAACCCTGTATTGAATACGCTACTCCTGATTTGAATGCACTTTGGAATGTTGCTATGTTCTGAAGAACACTGGTATATATATGTTGAATGTGTTTTGGTTGTACGTTGTCTTTTTTTTTTAGCATATGTGTTAAATACACTGCCCATTCTACCTACGGATCTTGTATTTGCTGTTATTACCTGCGATTTTGGTATCAATACAGTTACAGTTTTGTGAATATGCATATAGTGTTCTCATTTGCCCCGAAAGCTTCCATATGTTCTGCCGCTCCTGCACGTGAATATTTGGGGAGACAGCATGGCTATTCGTGGATATGTGTGGTTGTGTTATTGTTAATGGACCTTTCTTTAGTCAGTTCAGTTTCAAGTTTAAGGCTGTAATAGAGGCTAACTAATCTTACTTATTGGAATAGGGACTTTCCCCTTGTTCTCTAAATCTTAAAGGGAGAAGTCAAAAGGAGAGGCTACTTCCCTTGAATGGTCGATTAGCTCAACCAATTCTTACAGGATACACGCCTTGCTTTGACCATATTTCCGTAATTTTCACCACAGTTTTTATGATTGTATCAGCGCAGAAGGTTAAAGGATTAACAATTTACTTTTGTGTGGTAGATGTTAAGACTGTGAAGGTGTTTGACTAGCCTTTGTATCACTAAAGAAAAAAAAGGGGCGTTGAGCAGAAACAATTTTGCTCAAGATTTTTCTTAATTTATTAGTCATTCTAGATTTAAGGAATACAATATATTGATAATGGTGCAATGAGCAGTTCCTTCTTATCAAGGGCATAGATGATTGATATATTGTATGAAATAAGGTTGAAAATACAAATGGTGATATTCTATATGGATAAAATATAGTTTTTCTCTTTGCTAACAGAAGTATTTTTTTTTTACAATACACAGATTTTTCTTGCTAGTAGAAGTATTTTTTTATCAGCAGAAATAATTTTTTACAGAATGCATTCAATCATATCCATGGTGGGAATATTTCTCACTGGCAAGGAGAACTATCCTGAATGGTCCCGGATGATAAAGCACACCCTCATTTTCAATGAGTTGTGGAAAGGAGTGTGTGTCGGAGAAGGAGACAATGACCCAATATAGCCTACCTCAAACAAAGAGCTCATCATTTGGGAAAACAAGAACAACAAAGCTTATGCATTAATCGTAGCATCTGTAAATGAAGAGGTGAGTCGCCATATATCATCATATTCAACTACCTTTGAAGCCTTACAAAAGCTTAAAGAACTCTATGACTCACATTATGCACTTGAAGTTGTCTAACTCATGATTAAACTCTTCAGCCTTGAACTGCAAAATAATGATCCTCTTGCTCTTGCATCTGAAGTAAAATCTATAATGCATGATATCAAATCCACTAAGGTTGAATTTGATATTCCTCTTATCGCTTTTCTCAAGGCACTTTATCCTACTTACTCAAATTATCTTGAGTCATTGCAAGCAAATGGAAATATCAAAGATATAACCTTTGACTCTCTTGTGAAAAGTTTGCTAAAAGAGAGAAAGCTTTTGGAAAGAAGAC
>APFE031469447.1:2892-16598 GCA_000404065.3 Pinus taeda
AGCTTAGCTTAGCCTAGCTTAGCTTAGCTTAGCCTAGCTTAGCCAAGCCTAGCTTAGCTTAGCTTAGCCTATCTTAGCCTAGCCTAGCTTAGCTTAGCTTAGCCTAGCCTAGCCTAGCTTAGCTTAGCCTAGCCTAGCCTAGCCTAGCCTAGCTTAGCTTACCTTAGCTTAGCTTGACCTAGCTTAGCTTAGCCTAGCCTAACCTAGCCTAGCCTAGCCTAGCCTAGCCTAACCTAGCCTAGCTTAGCCTAGCCTAGCTTCGCTTAGCCTAACTTAGCCTAGCTTAGCCTAGCTTAGCCTAGCCTAGCCTAGCCTAGCTTAGCCTAGCTTAGCTTAGCCTAGCTTAGCCTAGCTTAGCTTAGCCTACCTTAGCCTACCTTAGCTTAGCCTAGCTTAGCCAAGCCTAGCTTAGCTTAGCTTAGCCTAGCTTAGCTTAGCCTAGCTTAGCCTAGCTTAGCTTAGGCTAGCTTAGCTTAGCCTAGCCTAGCCTAGCCTAGCCTAGCATAGCCTAGCCTAGCATAGCCTAGCCTAGCCTAGCCTTGCCTACCCTAGGCTAGCCTAGCCTAGCCTAGCCTAGCTTATCCTAGCCTAGCCTAGCCTAGCCTAGCTTAGCTTAGCCTAACTTAGTCTAGCTTAGCCTAACTTAGCCTAGCTTAGCTTAGCTTAGCCTAGCTTAGCCTAGCCTAGCTTAGCTTAGCCTAGCTTAGCCTAGCTTAGCCTAGCCTAGCTTAGCCTAGCTTAGCCTAGTTTAGCCTAGCTTAGCTTAGCTTAGCTTAGCTTATCTTAGCCTAGCTGAGCTTAGCTTAGCCTAGCCTAGCTTAGCTTAGCTTAGCCTACCTTAGCCTAGCCTAGCCTAGCCTAGCCTACCTTAGCTTAGCCTACCTTAGCCTACCTTAGCTTAACCTAGCCTAGCCTATCCTAGCCTAGCCTAGCCTAGCCTACCTTAGCTTAGCCTACCTTACCCTACCTTAGCTTAGCCTAGCCTACCTTAGCTTAGCTTAGCTTAGCCTAGCTTAGCCTAGCTTAGCTTAGCTTAGCCTAGCTTAGCCTAGCTTAGCCTAGCTTAGCCTAGCCTACCTTAGCCTAGCCTACCTTAGCCTAGCCTAGCTTAGCCTAGCTTAGCCTAGCCAACCTTAGCTTGGCCTAGCTTAGCCTAGCTTAGCTTAGCTTAGCCTAGCCTAGCTTAGCTTAGCCTAGCTTAGCCTAGCCAAGCTTAGCATAGCCAAGCTTAGATTAGCTTAGCCTAGCTTAGCCTATATTAGCGTAGCTTAGCTTAGCCAAGCTTAGCTTAGCCTAGCTTAGCTTAGCTTACCCTAGCTTAGCTTAGCTTACCCTAGCTTAGCCTAGCCTAGCTTAGCCTAGCTTAGCTTAGCTTAGCTTAGCTTAGCCTAGCTTAGCCTAGCCTAGCTTAGCTTAGCTTGGCTTAGCTTAGCCTAGCCTAGCTTACCGTAGCCTAGCCTAGCCTAGCTTAGCTTAGCCTAGCTTAGCCTAGCTTAGCTTAGCCTAGCTTAGCTTAGCCTAGTTTAGCCTTAGCTTAGCTTAGCCTAGCTTAGCCTAGCTCAGCCTAGCCTAGCTTAGCTTAGCCTAGCTTAGCCTAGCCTAGCCTAGCTTAGCCTAGCTTAGCCTAGCCTAGCTTAGCTTAGCTTAGCTTAGCCTAGCCTAGCTTAGCCTAGCTTAGCTTAGCTTAGCTTAGCCTAGCTTAGCTTAGCTTATCCTAGCTTAGCTTAGCTTAGCCTAGCTTAGCTTAGCCTAGCTTAGCCTAGCTTAGCCTAGCCTAGCCTAGCTTAGCTTAGCCTAGCTTAGCCTAGCTTAGCTTAGCCTAGCTTCGCCTAGCCTAGCTTAGCCTAGCCTAGCCTAGCCTTGCCTAGCCTAGCCTAGCCTTGCCTAGCCTAGCCTAGCCTTGCCTAGCCTACCCTAGCTTAGCCTAGCCTACCCTAGCTTAGCCTAGCCTAGCGTAGCGTAGCCTAGCCTAGCTTGGCTTAGCCTAGCCTAGCCTAGCTTAGCCTAGCTTAGCTTAGCCTCACTTAGCCTAGCTAGCTAAGCCTAGCTTGTCCTAGCTTAGCCTAGCCTAGCTTACCTTTGCTTAGCTTATCTTAGCTTAGCTTACCTAAGCTTAGCTTAGCTTAGCTTAGCCTAAGTTTAGCTTAGCCTAAGCTTAGCCTAAGCTTAGCTTAGCTTAACTTAGCCTTAGGTTAGCTTAGCTTAGCCTTAGCTTAGCTTAGCTTAAGCGAATGCCACTTGGCAAAATGAACCAATAATTGGTGGCTTAGCCTAGCCTAGCTTATCCTAGCCTAGCCTAGCCTAGCCTAGCCTAGCCTAGCTTAGCCTAGCCTAGCTTAGCTTAGCTTAGCTTAGCCTAGCTTAGCCTCGCTTAGCGTAGCTTAGCGTAGCTTAGCTTAGCTTAGCCTAGCTTAGCCTAGCATAGCCTAGCCTAGCTTAGCCTAGCCTAGCTTAGCTTAGCCTAGCCTAGCCTAGCCTAGCCTAGCCTATCCTAGCATAGCCTAGCCTAGCTTAGCCTAGTCTAGCATAGCCTATCCTAGCTTAGCCTAGCTGAGCCTAGCCTAGCTTAGCCTAGCTTAGCCTAGCCTAGCCTAGCCTAGCCTAGCCTAGCTTAGCCTAGCTTAGCTTAGCTAAGCTAAGCTTAGCCTAGCTTAGCTTAGCCTAGCTTAGCTTAGCCTTTCCTAGCTTAGCCTAGCCTAGCCTAGCCTAGCCTAGCCTAGCTTAGCCTAGCCTAGCCTAGCATAGCTTAGCTCTGCTTAGCTTAGCCTAGTCTAGCTTAGCCTAGCCTAGCCTAGCCTATCTTAGCTTAACTTAGCCTAGCTTAGCCTAGCCTAGCCTAGCTTAGCCTAACCTAGCCTAGCCTAGCCTAGCCTAGCTTAGCCTAGCCTAGCTTAGCCTAGCTTAGCTTAGCCTAGCTTAGCTAGCCTAGCTTAGCCTAGCTTAGCTTAGCTTAGCTTAGCTATGCTTAGCCTAGCTTAGCCTAGCTTAGCCTAGCCTAGCTTAGCCTAGCTTAGCCTAGCCTAGCCTAACTTAACTTAGCCTAGCTTAACTTAGCTTAGCCTAGCTTAGCCTAGCTTAGCTTAGCTTAGCTTAGCCTAGCTTAGCTTAGCCTAGCTTAGCCTAGCCTAGCTTAGCTTAGCCTAGCTTAGCCTAGCTTAGCTTAGCCTAGCTTAGCTTAGCTTAGCTTAGCTATGCTTAGCCTAGCTTCGCCTAGCCTAGCTTAGCCTAGCTTTGTCTAGATTAGCTTAGCTTAGCTTAACTTAGTCTAGCCTAGCCTCGCTTAGCTTAGCCTAGCCTAGCCTAGCTTAGCCTAGCCTAGCCTAGCTTAGCCTAGCTTATCCTAGCTTAGCCTAGCTTAGCCTAGCCTAGCCTAGCCTAGCTTAGCTTAGCTTAGCCTAGCCTAGCCTAGCTTAGCTTAGCTTAGCCTAGCCTAGCCTAGCCTAGCTTAGCTTAGGCTAGCTTAGCCTAGCCTAGCTTAGCTTAGCTTAGCGTAGCTTAGCTTAGCTTAGACTAGCTTAGCCTAGCCTAGCCTAGCCTAGCTTAGCTTAGCTTAGCTTAGCTTAGCTTAGCCTAGCCTAGCCTAGCTTAGCTTAGCTTAGCCTAGCTTAGCCTAGCTTAGTTTGGTTGTAGCTTCAACTTGGGGACTTCTTGAAGGTTTCATGTGTTATAACCTTGTTGGGATACATTCTGGGAAACCCTTTCTTTCAACCTAGACCTTTGGTCATTCCAAGTCTCAACCTATCAATCAAACCCTATGTCTTGTGTTGCCTTAATTTGGCTTCTTCAAGGAAAGCAAATTGCCTCCTCTTAGAGCCTTGTGCCTAAATTGCGTCTTTCCCTTGGAGGCCTCTTGTCACCTTACATCTTTAAGTTTAGAAACCTATTAGGTGGCTTATATACATACCACGACTCCTCCCATTGGTTAAAATCCATAAAGATCAAGGGGTTTTGGCTGTGGTGAGTCATGACAGTGGGACATCACCCCATTGTTGTCACTTAGTCTAGTGATAGCCTTGAAGGGTACCCCTCTCCAAGACCTGCTAGAGTTTGCGGCAACAAGATTAAATGGTGGACAAGGTGAGACGACGAATGGATATGCACTCACCTTCTACTCCAACACAAAAAGCCCAAATGGCTTACCTACAAGAGTATGTAGGAGTGCCCAGATCTTTCGTAAAGACAAATATACCTCCTAGGCAATATTCTAGTTATGTTGCCTTGATGTCATCCACTTGTGAGCGTACCAATTGGTTTGAGGAGGTTCAGTGTGATGCCTTGGTGGAGGAGTGTGATGGATGGTTGATAATTCCTTTTCAAAAGATAGTGGTTGATTTCAACCCTATAGCAAGTTCAAATTTACAAATGGCAAGTTTTGTTGAGTTGCAAAGGGAGTTAATGAGTGTTGGTGAAAACTCTTTACTCATAAAAAGAGAGTGTCAGCTTTCAAGATTACTCTGAAAGTATTTACACCACGTTGGGGGTGCTTCAAGTTCATCAGATGTGAGGTGCATGTTGTATGGGTAGAGCTTGATTCATTCATGATGGACTTTCAGATTTGGTGTGGATTGCTCATTGGTTGCTAGATGTCATATAGATGCTCGATTGACATTCTTCCTTGAAGCATTGGAGATCTTTAGGCAGTTTTAATGATATTCTATATGTTGGCCACATGAAGGAGGTTACTTGCCTAGAGATCGCCTTACAATGGAGGAGGAGCTTCTGGCATTCCAAAGAAGGGCATTGAGCCCTAGATAGCAATGTGTCACTTAGATGATTAGATGGAATCTTAGAGTTGACTTGAGGATGCCTAAGTTGTAACAGTGATAATGTAGTTGGAGTGGACTCAAAGGAGAACTTGAACTGCAAGAGGTGTTGGAGCACTAGAGCCCTTGGAGGAGGGGCATTGGACCTTGGATGATAAGCATCCTTGTCTTTGAGCCTTGCTTGTGGATTGTTGGATAGATCTATTAATTGGAGAAGCCACGAGCATTGACATAGCAAACCTATAAATAGTCGCCCTTCATGGACATAGTCACCCTAGACCTTTTGTCCTTTAATAAACATATTAATTTAATCTCGGACATAAAACTAGAAATAAACTTACCTAAACCTAGACCTAGTAACCCTGGATCATGTAATCCTTCATAGATAGATGTATTGGGCTGAAAGGAACTTACACTCTGTTAAGGATTTAGTTTTTGGAGATCTTATCATGTGTCACTAGTAGGAGAAGCGCTTCACATTTGTGAACCTACTTGTATCTTGTAGTTTTCTTGTAGTGGACTAGGTCCACTTTATTTCTAGGCTTCCCTTCACCTTTCACATAAGAAAAGGAAGGAGAGAGTAATTCTCATTATTCATGCTTGAAGAGCTTACATCTTATATTTCTTGGGTTTAGAGATGTAGGAGTGCTCATCCTTTTCTTGTATTCACTAGCTAGGGTTTTGGACAGCTTGAAGGGTTGCACCAACTCATTTTAAGTTGACAATATGTACTTCAACTTCATCCTATATATATATAGTTCTCAGCTTTCCTAAATTGTTTTAATGTAACAATAATTTTCAGATATCATTGTCTACATGGCTTGGTAATTTCCAACACTTATATGTCTTTCTAAATTGACATAAGTTGAGGTTTAAAGTGTTAAACATTTGACACTGATATTGAAAGAAATAGGACAGAATTTATTGCTACAATTACTATTGTTATAAATCGATTTTCAAATCTGATTTATGCATTCTACAGGTTGCCCTAGAAAGCAGAAAATTGTAACAAAAGTTTTGGTATCTTTTCTCTTCAATTGCCTAGCAGATTGGGGTTTTTTAGAAGTGAAATTTCTGAAGTTATATTATTAACTCTAGAACCATAAACTTCTACAGGAAATGCTAATTCATGAACCTGATCGCGCAACAACTAGTTCTGCTCATATACAGCGCAAATGACAGTTCCAGACAAGCAGATTGAATAGTGATTAAAGAGGGAAAAGTTGCGTAAGCAGCAGCAGTATGAAGAGGCACAAAAGCAATGGGTATATATGTTGAAATAGAGGGTGCAGGCATGCATGAGCAAATTTTTGTCCCCTTTCAATTGCTAATTTTGAACAACTCTTGCCTTCCAATATTTTAGATTACATTCTAAATCTGTCTATAGTTAGTGGGTTTTTTCCTGAATTAATGGTGTAGGGTAGAGTTTTGAACTATAGCGTCTAATTATTTTTCCGTACATATTGAGAGTTCAATTTTGTATACTCGATATCCTCTTTTTCAAGTGGTGTTTGTAGATTACCATATTGGGATTCTATTGTTTTTATTGCTGTTAAGAATTTAATGTCCTTGAGATTAGGGTTTCAATTTCTAAGCGTAGACATTGCTTACCGTGACCCAAAAAATTTGACATGATATCAGAGAACATTTTCTAAGATTTCCCATACTTGTCTACGGAGTGGTTTTTTCCCTGTGAGATAAATTTGTTGGAGGATTTCAGTGGGTGTGATGCTCTAACTTCAAGGATTGATATTGATTTGTGCCATAGATAGATTGTTCCTCTTATACGTTGGGATGGGTGTGACGTCCTAGTTGCTTGAGTGACTAAAGTCAATTTGTATGATCTTGGGAGTTGTAAAGATGACTAGTCTCAATCTTATCAAGAGTGTGAATGTCTAGTAGGCATTTCCATATTTACACCTTGCAAGTGCAGACTTCAAATGCCATCAGAGGAGGCTGACCTTTGGTGTTTTGTGGAGACAAAGGTTGCATATCCTACTAATGTTGCTCTTTTGTTGGAACACCATAACAACATGGGCAACTAGAAATGACTCGTCCCTCATGTCTGGAGATGTATGATGCCTCGATCCCTCAATACTAGAGTGTGAACATCTCTCACAAGATGCTATTAAAGAACAAGCTCATCGCCATGGACCTTAATGATACAAACACAATCTACCTAATAAAGTTTAGTGAACTTGGATCAACTCGCTACTACCAAGCTGAAGGTGAAAGATGAAGAGTTGGTGTCTATACATTTACTGGGCTCTCTTCATCTTGGAAACCATTTGTTTGAGGTGCTTATGCTCATGAGAAGCTTCCTAACTTTGAGAAGCTTTTGAATGATTCCATCCAAAAGGAGACTATACTAGAGACTATTTGACCACAAAGGAGGAGATCGAGAATCTAGCCTCAATGGGAAGATGAGGAGAGGAGGTAAGAAACAAAGACTTGGGGAGACCCAAAAGGGCGAGGAAAAATATTTAGATTATTCAAACCAAAGGAAGAAAGATCGAAGTCACATGAAATGTTTAAATTGACACAAGATGGGCCACACTATGCATCTCTATGTCCTAGGAGGAAAAAAAAAGATAAGTACAAACAACAAGGCTTTCGCAAGGAGTGCCTTTCCACTAACACCATTTTTGGTGTATAGTGGTATGTGGACAGTGGACCATCTAGGCACGTGATCTTCAAGATGAAGGACCAAAATTAAATGTAGCATACACAATAAGGACAGTGGACCATTTCTAGTGTAGGATGGTATGTGGACAGTGGACTATTTCTGGTGTAGGGTGGTATGTAGACAGTGGACCCTCAAGATGAAGGACCAAAATTAAATGTAGCATACACAATAACTAGCCAACATAATAATCTAGAATCATCTATAAATTCCAAGGTAACCTTGCTACTATAGTCATCTAGTCAATTATTGAAGTTTGGGAAAAATAGAGTTCTAATTATAATCATAAGAACCCACTAGTTTACTAAAAAAATGACAATTAGTAAATTAACTATATAATTTACAAGTTTAGTTATTTTCTATAGAATAACCATTTAACAAAGAACATGAAAGAATGAGCATCTACCTGATTAATATTCTTGTCATCTCTACTTCTCCAAAATGCCATCTCCCTTTGCAATGACTGCTAACAAAGATTGAAAAATAATTAGTCTTCGTCACCATTCTAATTATATATAAATGATATAAGAAATTCAAATAAACAAACCTATGGAAGAAATCAAGGGGCTCTTAGGTTGAAATGAAAAACATTCATTGTCTCATCTTCCCTCAATGGGGAACCCTCCATTTTAGCCTGTTGCAAATCAAAGTTCATTTCAAGTCATTAGCTAGGACTACCAAAGAAAAGCCCTTCAATATGAAATCAAAGAAATAGTAAAACCCTTGCACTTCATTCTAAAGCCAAACAATAAATAAAAAGGTTTAATCTATGACCAAAATAATAAATAAAAAAATTTAACATATGACCATGAAACAACATTATGTCTACAACTCTTACAGTTCTATGCAGACTAGGTAATCTAGAGAACAAAATCATCTATTGGACTACTCCACTCACATGGCTCTCCCCTCTACCCATCTATCTTTGGTTCTGTTGTACATCCTACAAAAGAAAATTAAATCCCTCAATGAGTACAAACAACAATACTAAGAAAACCCTCAAACAAAGCAAACATAGGTAAAAAATGCAAATAAGTCAATCTAACCCTCAAAATTGAAATCACAATTCACAACTATGTAACATTGCTTTGAGAATCATCTTCAGAAACATATTTACTTAAACTTAGTGAAGCAAATTTCTAAATAACTACACCATATTAGACCAACTTTTTAAATGATTTAACCCCATTTTCTATGGGGTTAGTACTTAACCTAAACGAAGAGTATGAAAAAATGAGACAGACAACTATATAGATCTCCCTTCACTGAGATTGCAAGTACCTAAATAAACATCACACAAAAAGAATAAGAAAAGCCCTCTCTCCTTCACCACCATGATGATGCCATTTTATACTCTCTTAATAATTTCATTGAAAAAAAATGTAAGAATAAACCTCATGTCCTCTTCTTCCTCAAAGATGCCAAAAATAAGGAGTAAGAAAAGACCTCTCTCCTTCACCACTATGATGATGTTGTTTTATAAGCTCTTAATAATTTCATCGACACAAAAATATAAGAATAAACCTCGGGTCCTCTTCTTCCTCAAAGTTGCCAAAAATAAGTATTCTTCATCCTCTTTCCCGCAAACTAATTAGAGACAGAAACACCATCTACTAGACACATATAGAAACCACAGCTCAAATAAACTAACATAAACCTAAGCAATGAAGCTTCTACTGTCAACTTCTTTGTTGATGTCAAAAAGTGTTGGAAATAATAATTACTCTCGCATGGAGTGAAGTCCAGATTTAGAGTCCTAGTTGAGTTGAGTCAATGTAAGTTAAGTGTAATATTATCAGTTTGAGTTTATTTTATATAGAAATATTGAATTTAGTAAGTGTGTGCATGTCAAGTTATTTTAGGCCAAAGGTTAAATGCCCTTCACAGGTCTATTGTAATAATCAAGTTTTTGTGTGATCAATATTACAAGTTTTTGTGTGATCAATAGAGAAGACCAACCGCTCTCATGATTTGTGTTTCTCCTCTTTACCTTTCCAACAAATTGGTACAAAGCTAGTCGAAAGAAAACCCAAAATTCTAAAACCTGTGTATCGGAGAGGTGCAGCCGCAGTCTTCAGAGAAAACTAATTTCAAAAGCCTGTGTATTGGAGAGATGCAGCCGCAGTCTGCGGAGAAAATTGGTTTTCTATTACCTGTTTGAGAGGCGTGAGCAGCCGAAGCTGCCGTCAACCACTATCGCGAGGGTGCCGTGGAGAGAGGCTGCAGCGGGCCGTGGCTGTCAATTTTATTTAAACAGAGGACCGCAGTCCGAAGGTCATAAACCATTAAGAACTACTGCCAGCGTGAGCAGTGATCAAAAGTCGGGGGCCAAGTTAACTACCGTAGTCACCTTTGCAAAGAAGCCCGCGTGCAGAGTCAAAGATTTCATTGTGAAAATTATATGGTGGCGAGAGCATGAAAAATTCGGCGAACGAGAAGTCAACAAAAGTTCGAGGGCAAGTTTATAAAAGTTATGAAATAACTTGCGGCAAGATTAAAGGTTTTTAATATTCATTAAAAGAGGCATATTAAAAAGCATCATAAGAAACGTCAAAGGGTCTCGGTGTTTTTGTTTAAAGCGATACTAAAGTTCTAAATATATGTTTTGGCATCCTTCTTAAATACGTAGCAACCTTTTTGAAAGTGTTATGTTACCATATCAAAAGTATCAAGGGGTTTGTTAAAAGTTATTATAAAGGTTTGTGCCGGAGCAAGAATGTTTTCGTTTAAAAAATATTTTATAAAAACAAAAGGAGAAAAGCAATAAATAAAGCCAGCCATTACGAAGGCAGCCATTACGAAGGAAAAAAAACTTAAATATTATTATCAACTAAATGGAAACCATCAGGTACATAATGATAATTAAAATTTTCCAAATTATATATATTAAAGACAAATTATCTAAACCAACACAAATATGAGCACTGAAGCTTCTCTTATCAACTTTTTTTAGATGTCAAAAGCTAAGCAAAACAACTCCTATCAACTCTTTTTTTGATGTCAAAAGCAATAAGCAAAACAACTCCTATCAACTCTTTCTTTGATGTTTAATTAAAAATTTCTAAATCATATTAATTAAAAAAAATTAAATCATATCAATTAAAGACAAACTACTTAAACAAAAACAAACCTAAACTCCAAAGCTTGTTATCTTTTTTGTAAACTCCAAAGCTTCTCTGGTCATCTTCTTTCTCAAGGTCAAACCACCTTTCACTTTATTAGATAGTAAAAACTAATAAACAAAGCAACTTCCAAAAAAATTAAACATTTCAACTCATATGGTATTGTCATTTCATCTCCACAAAACCTACAAACAAAAATTGAAAAACAATGAAACTTTGCCACCCCTTTAATTATTATAAATGATATAAAAAAAACATGAAATTGTTTAACTGAAAACAAAAACATCCTTTATCTCATATTTTTTCTCAATGGTAATCCCCTTGTTTAATGTACTACAAATCAGAGATATATTTTTCCTCCATTGTAATCCTCTTGTGTTAATGTTCTATCAGATATTATTGCAAATCAATCGCTATATCAAATCAATAACTAAAAACTAACCAGGGAAAAACAAAGAAAGATCAAATCAGTAACTAAAACCTAACCGGAGAAAAACAAAAGTAAAATGCATGCCCAAAATGACCATCAATTAGGGCTTATTTTATATCATTGGCTAAAGCCAAATAATAACCAAGAGCTGCCCAGGGAAAAATAAAGAAAAAATTAAAATTAAAATACCTGCCTAGAATAACCATCTCTATCTGTGGATTGAAATTCCCTTCAATGTGCCTAGAATAACCATCTCTATCTCTGTGGATTGAAATTCCCTTCAATGCGACATCGAAAAATTAGTAAAAACCTTCCCATCAATGGTAAATCCTTTGGATTTGCGACAGGTTTCGTCCGAAATCGAGATAAGAAATCAAAAGTCGTAAGCTCTCGCAGGGTCATCGAAACCGTGAAAGAAATAAGACCAGACATAGTCGGGGTTAGCGGCTTTACCAAATCAAGAATGACCACGAGTTGGTATCAACCACGCGAATTTCGTTCCGCGTTCAGACGGGTCGGTATTATATTCTGCCCTCTTGAACACATACAAGAAGATAAAATGGTCTGAGCGAATAATGCAGACACACGGCAAAAAAATTAACAGAAACTAAAAGGTAACAGTGCGAAATCAGGCATCTCACAACTAGGTTAATCACCTATACCACTTCTGGTTAACCTTCGGCTTCATAAATCATCATAGTAAAATTTTGCTGAACATATACCTAAGCAATATTTTATTGCCGGTTAGCAGAAAACATTTTAAATGGATTGACCTCGTCTTCTACGGTATTGGTACTAGCAGCGTACCTAAAAATGAAGCGCAGGCTTAGGAACTACCTTTTTCTACCATCGCACGTACCAGACTTATTTTACGGCAAAATAATAATTCTTCATCCTATCCCTGCAGTATGAGTGAACACAGTTGATAAGAGTGAGGCTGCACAACATTTACGAAAGAGAGAGGAAAAAATCTCAAATAAATCATAACAAACGTTATTGAAATTTGGGCTTCGAAAATCATTCTAGTGAAATCTAGTTGAAAAATTCCAAAGCAATATTTAACGCCCAGTTAGCAAAAGACATTTTAATGGGTTCACCCGCCCAACTTCTCTGACGTACCTAAACGAAGTGTAGTAAATGAAGCTCAGGATGTACGAACGACTTTTTCCTGACATTGCAGTCACTTACCTAGGAAGAACCCAAACCCGCACGTACTGGTCGCGAAAATAAAAATTATTCGTCCTCTCGCTGCAATTTCACTGCACCACATTTATGAGAGGGAAAGGAACAAATGTCAAATAAATCGGAACAAACCTGAGTTCCAGACCCTCCTCCCGGCATCTAGTACCTTTAACTTCTTTCAACTCATCAAGTGGGTCGAAACTATCAAAGAAACCCTAAGTTGCAATAACACCATAAAACAACTTTGAGTGCTCTTTATGCATAATAATTATCCACCACACGGCAACTATTCTGTACATAATTATCATAGTAAAAACCATCCGAATGATTATACATATAAATAAATAAACGCATACTTGGTCTTCCACTCCAATGAATAACTTCACAGAAATTCGAAATCGTGCAACATCCTACAACAAAACGCTGCCAATAAACCGCCGAGGTTAGCTTTTTATCTAAAGCGAGAATGAAAGAGAGACAAAATGTGTGCATCTAGTTTATTCGATTCAACGCTAAGAATGAGGAACAAGGTTATATGGCATGGCATACAATAATAGGAGGACTTATCATATTCTCCATCCCTAATTCTTCATCTCAACTCCCGAAATTCACTGCAAAACAAATCATTAACCATTAAAGAAACCACCTCTGACGGATAAAAACAAACCAGTGTTCATGTGTCAATTTCTTCCTCAATGGCAAGTCCTCATCTGTTCCTGTTGCACGTCAGAATTCATTTCAAATTAGGTCAAACTAGCTTTAGGTAATTTCAAAGTGGCTTATACCTCTATGCATGGCCACAAGGCAGGTTTACATACCTTCTTGGAAATTCACAAAAATCAAGATAACAGGTTCCATGTACATCCATCTATCTTCTGCTGTACAAACTGCAACTAAATAAAATTCTGAGCAAACAATGCAAACAAAAAAGGCAAAAAAAACACAAGAAAGAAAAAACAACTAAAACCACCACCATTACAATCCAAATAAATGGAAAGACCATGAAAAACAATGGACTGTAAAATACGACACGCATGGCCATGCAGGAAAAAAAACATGGATATGAAATAAGCCAAGCCAAGCCAGCGAACCAAACAAATATGTGCAAGAAAGAAACGAAAGCCAATAAAAATCAGAGTATTGAAGAAGATCAGACTAAAATAAGAGCATGTTCTGAGATATACCCTCTCCCTCCCTTTCAAACGGTCAATAGACGCTCTGGTAGCTTTTTCATATGGAGCGGGCATCCTATGAGCATCGAGTGCCATAAAAAATTTGAATTCGCTAAAGCTGTTGGTTGCAATCTGAAATTGCAAAATGTTTTTTTAACTTTATCAACATTTCTTCAAAAATCATATTCTTCGACTTATTATTAAAAATCATATTCCTTCAACCTATTATTAAATATTATTTATTAAATGTTCCTTAATTTTATCAACATTTCTTCCAAAAATTTGCCAGTTCCAACAGCTTTAGGGATTTCAAATTTATTACTTGGAACATTCCTTCCAAAATGATAATCCTTC
>APFE031469458.1:0-19250 GCA_000404065.3 Pinus taeda
TTTTTGGGTCCAGTGGGACATTTACTCTAAGAATTGAACAATGCAAGCCTGGAGGTCAGTGGTGGCCCATGCTTGCACAATTTATGGAGGGAAGGTAGAGCCTCTGCTTCCAGAAATGCACAGTGCCAACTGAGCAAGGCACTTCTGGGCCAAGGCAATGCAATCCAGCTGATGGGTGACTGAAAACATGAGAAGTCTAAATGCATGGTGAGATGAGTGCAAACAAGAATAAATGATCATACATGGAGCAACAAGTGCAAGATTCAGAAAATGGGAAAGCATGCATGTGTGTGAAGCGAGTCACTGCAATAGTGACCATCGTGTAAAAACTATGTCATGCATGCAACAATAGTGATATGCGAACAAAAACTCAACGATGCTTCCACAAGCTAACATACATCAAAATGATAGCAAGCACTCACTGAAATCAAGCAAACAACACCCACACAAAGCGAAACACAAAAAGTGATAGAAACACAACGCAAGATGTGAAAGGTGGGCTTACCCCAAAACAGTTGAGCTGAATGTCCCAAAAACTCCTAGATGCAACGTGGGATGTCAGAATTGTAAGGTTGATGTTAGGAATGAGCTCTATAGTTTCAAGTTGATGAGTTTTGATAAAATTGAGGTTGTGATGGGCATGTCAGAAATCTAGGAAAAGCGACACTTGGTGGGAGGTTTCTAAAATGTTCATTGCATGTAACTTGCAACTGCTAAAAATAGATCCCTAAATCAAGGGATTCTTTTACATGCTTCCTTGGGAGAAGCAGTCGATGCATGAAAATCTATTTTTCTTGGTCCCGGAGGGAATCGGTCAACCTGAAGGAGATGCATCAGTCTGTGAACCTGGGATGAAAATCTGTGTAGTTTTTGGACTGAGCAGTGATGGCTATCTCAGAGGGATTGCACAATTTCTAGGAGGAACAGGTGACTATCTCCTAGGACTGAACAATTTTTGGGCTGAGCAGCTGTCCTGGGAGAGACTGCACAATTTTCTCAAGGAAGCATGTTTGACAATATTGCACAATTTCTAAGCCCAACAGGTTGCCTAGATGGATCTGTGCAATTTCTGCTAGCTGCTGGGTTGGCTGTCCCAAATGGATTACACAATTTCTGGGAGGAACAAGTGATTGTCTCCTAGGATTGGGCAATTTCTGGGCTAAGCAGCTAGCCTGGGATGAATTGTCCAATTTTTGGGAGGAATATTGTCAGGAAGAATTGGGAAATTCTCGAGCCCAGCTGGGTGTCCAACTAGCTCTGCACAATTTCTAAAGGGAAGGGTGGTTCCCCTCCAGAATTGTGAAATTCCCAAAGGGAGCTTCTCAACCAACAACTGACACTAAGCCCCGAAAGTGGTCTATCAAGGGGGTGGAACAAGCCTGCATGCACAGGATGACAAGACTCTATGAAATAGTTGGAGCTGATGTGCTTGACAGTGAAAGACACGCTGCTAAAGATGGTCGGTAGTGAGGATCCAAAATGAAGCTAAGGGAAAATTTTGGAGGGTGGTTGTAACCGCTACGATAGATTGGAATTGTTTCTCCCCACCACATGAAATAGTATGTTGCAGTAAGGATATAGCAATGTTGCTTTAGCGAGTGAAAAGAAATTTCACTAATCACATCTAAGCCCCATTGTTGAAATGGTTCTTCCACTGCAATAAGTTGTAATGGGGTATATGGCTCCTCTCCTCTATTGACACACCTTTGACAGAACAGGCACTTGTGAGAATAGTCATGAGCATAGTTGAATAATGTGAGCCAATAGAAGCCAGGCCACATAACCTTGTGTGAAGTTGTGTCACCTGTGAAGTGTCCCCTAGCTGGTTCGTCATGGAGATCATGCAATATTCTCTCTAAATCATGCACTTGCAAGAACCTGAGTAGAACTCCATTACAGTGCTTTCTGAAAAGCACTCCATGCACCAACTGGTAGGATAATGCTTTGAGCGTGAGTTCCCTCTTTTTCCATGTAGATAAATGAGAGGGAAATGTGCCATTCTCAATATACTAGCAGATATCTGTGTGCCAAGACTTTGTGAAAGTACTGGGCAAAGCTCACTCAAAATTATACTTTCAATTTCATGCTACCACCTAGATGGATCTTCTTCTTTTTCATCTAGTCCATCTACTGCTAGTCGATAAAGACAATGCCCCTTGATCATGGGAACTAACTTGAAAACTAAGTCATACTCTTGCAATCTAGTCATCTAGTTCGTTCTTCTTTCACCAATCTCTTGTTGAACAAATAATGATCTCATTGATGGGTGTGACACAAAGATGATATAATGTTTTTTCAAGAGATAGGTTCGGAAGTGCTTCACTGCCTTGTAGACTGCATAAGCTTGTTTGTCAATGCGGGGTCATTGAGTTCAGTTCCTTAAAGGCTGGCACTCATGAAAGATATTGGCCGCTCATTATTCTAATCATCCTTTTGTGTAATAAAAATAGTGAGATAAGTATCAGAAGCTAAAGTGCAGAGCATAAAATATTGGTTAAAATATGGGTTGTATAGAGTAGGTGCATCTTTGATAACTTGCCTGATATGGAAAACAAATCCTTTTCTCTCTTATCCCACTTATATATCACATCCTTCCTTACATCTCCTGCATGGGTTTGACGATCTAAGTGTAACCAGAGATGAATTTGCACATAATATTTATATTTCCCACCAAGGACTGCATATCTTTTTTGTTTACCAGGAAGGGAATTTGTGTTATAGCTTTGAACTTTTCTAGGTATACCGTAATCCCAATCTTTATGATAATATGGCCAAAGAGATTACCCTAAGATATTGTAAATTAATCTTCTTGGGATTAAGGGATATGTCGTATTTATGACATTGCTCGAAATGTTTCTTCAGATGGTATAGTTGGTCATATCCTTTCTTGGAAAACATCATAACATCATCTAGATAGAACACTATGTTGTATCTTATCATTCTGCTAAATGTGATGTCCATTGTGCATTGGAATGTTGCACCAACATTTACCAGCCCAAATGGCATTCTTCTGAATGCGAACGTACCCTGCTTCGTGCAAAATGTTGTCTTCAGTTTGTGAGGCACTCAGACCAAAACCTGGTTCTAACAAGAATACCCATCTAGCGAAGAAAACATTTATGACCTTGATATTGTTTGTAGTATCTACTCTATAGATGGAATATGGTAGTTATCTTTATTCAAAGAATGATTTAAAATGTAGAAATCAATGCAAAAGCATATTTCCCCAGACTTCTTTCTTACGAGGACTAGGTTGGATATCCAGGTCGAATGTCACACTTTATATATGATCCGAGTATCCAACATTTTCCTTAACTCTTTTTGAATCAAAGGCTTGAGTGTGGGATGTACCTTTTTTAACTTTTTTTGGAAAGGCTTGGCCCCTTCTTAAATCAAAATTATATGCTAGATTATTCATGTGTCATAAGCTTTTAGCTCATCATACATCCATGCGAAAACATCTCAGTACTGCTTGAATAAGAGGAGACTGTGGTGTGCAAAAAGTACCCATATTAGCAAATTTCAGATCTTTTTCTGTTCCAAGATTTATTTTCTCATTCGACAACATTGAACTATGGGTTTTTGTGTTAAGTGGTCATCTAAAGCAGTTTTTGTAGTCATACATATTTTCCAATGATATGACACCTTTTGGCATGAGTTTCTCTGTATTTGTGTGAGTTTCATCCTACAATGTTTTCTCGTGCTCGTCTTCATCGATAGTTGCATCCTTAAATACATTAGTGTTTTCCATAAAGTGTAGTATCTACTCGTCATCGTTGAAAATGCATAAACTAGCATTTGCACCTTATGTTGCAAAGGAAACGCCGTGAGGCATAGATTGGGGAAGAATAGCATAGAGTGGGGAAGAATAGGTAATCGAATCCATAAAAATTAAGATTAAATTGATCTATTAATTTTTCATTTACATACATTGAAATCGTATAAGAATCTCAATTTATCATTCACATAAATTTCTATAGTCCATGCTCTATTTTAAATATTTTACTCTTTTGTCATAACTCAAGAATCTTAAGTTATCATTGAGATAAATAAATCTATATAGTACATACTCGTTATATATATATATGAACAAGATCTCTGCTATGATTTATATTACTATGGCAATGCCATTTTTCTCTCACAAAGTTGCATCCATTGGTTTTTTTTAATACATTAAAAGAATCTAGCTGCTATGGTTTGTTATGATAGGTGTGTTATCTTTCAGATTATATTGTAGATGATGTTAGATACATTAAATCAATTTGAAATAAACATGGACATGTCATTGGCATTGATTAGTGGCACATGCTACAATAACTTATTTTCATTGAAAAAGAGGTTGATGTATTCATTGAGAATCTCTCACACTAAAACTTCTTGAAACATGCCTTGAAACACCATGTGTTAATGATGTTTTCATAGAAGTTGTAACAATGAATGTTGAAGGAAACATGGATGTTGTAGAAAATAAAAATGTTAATCAAATTTCCATGCAATAATGTCTTTGAGAGACAAAATATTACTATGATTTATTTTGCAACAAATTGATGAAGTGCAAGCTATGGAAGGTGACTTGTGGTAGTAGTTTACATACAAGCCAATTTTTGAAGAAATAGAGGACATACATGGACAACTTGGAACAATCGAACAGTTGCACCAGCCAATAAAGATAGTAAATTTTGAAGCTTACAACAAAAAGACAAAGCTAAAGAAATGAAGAAAAGAAAAGGAAATCCAACTGATGTCAAAAAGAAATTAAATTGTAAGCATAGCTTAGACTCAGACCAGAAAATATGTTAGTTTAAATTTTTGTTTTTTTGTAATTAAACGGGAGTGTTGCATAAAATAATTTCAGCCACCCATTTCCTATTTGTTAGGACTCATAGTTGTAAATCCATGTGTCATCGTTAGTTTGAGTTCATTATTTTTTAGTATGGTATAGTGACAATTCTCTTTGTAGTTGATCCTTATAAGAAATCTTTCTCTATTTACTTCTTAATTTGTTTAAAATAGACTCCCATGAAGATAGAACTTTTCATAGATTTAGCTTGATTTAGGATGTGTACTTATATGGGTCATTGCGCAACATAAAAATTTGTGAAATGGATGGTGATTATGATTAGATCTATGAAATTAACTTAAAAAGTGTACAACCTTCAGCATTTTTCTAAAGTTCTTCTACACATTTTGTACAAATTAAAGAAAATAAATATATCAAAGCAGCCCTGGAATTTTACATTCTACAGAACATTTTAAACATATTCGATGTGAAAATTTTTGAATCATGAAAAGTGACTTGTAAAAGAAATTTCAAATTTTAAATTTAAATTTGATGTCCGAGTACTTTAAGTTAATGTCTGAGTATTTAAGTTGTTTCTTGTTTGAGAGTTAGATAGATAATTTTTGTAAGCTTTGCAAACTATATTTTCATCATATCTAATATGTCACTTCAGAACAGGGAATTGTATATATGACTTTAAATTAAAGAGTGTTTTAACAAAACATCCAACTGTCTGTAACAATTCGTTGTAGTATTCATTTACTTTTCCCTTAATCATTGAGTAAGAAAAACTAAGCAAATACTGTGCGTTCCTATCCTTTTCATTTATTTTGTTTCCCAAAGAACAGAAAGCAAACAGAGAAATTAGATGAGTATTCCTAGTATGAAGACTAGCAACAAACAAACGGAGTTCCACGAACGAAAGCCAATCACATTACGAACAGTTCGAAAATAATGAGAATGAAAACGTTGAGCAAAAATCCTAGGATAGAGGTAAATGAAATATAACCAAAATTGCCAACAAAAAAATACTTGTATACATATAACAGTCCAAGGATACCCATTCAAATGGCGGAAGAACAATACGAACCAGCAGAACCCTAAGGGTGAGGTTTTGGTCGGCCACCATCCAAAAGGTGGTTTAAAGTTATAAAACTACCAGAATACAAATGAGGGTTTTGTACAAGACTGAACCAAGTCACATAGAAAGAACAGAGAAACCCAAGTGGATGAGAATTGGGACTCTACCCAGTGAACTCACAAAGACCACCTAACACTAAAAAAAATTGACAACAGTAGCAGAGAACGAGGGTAACGGAGCAAGGCCTATAGTATTTACATTGACCACGCTAGTGAACGAATTCCCACCTGCACAAGCCAACCAGAGGAGCGTTGTTAACCAAATGCCGACAGAGTGAAAGACAGGAAGCAAACTAAGAAGTGAGAAACTGAATGCACAGTAAACAAATTGTTTTACCTAGAGATTAGTCACGTGGGAAGAATGAAACCCCATTGAGCCATAGCCCACAGTGACACCCTGAAACCAAGGAGCAGTCCTCGTTAGAACAGGAGGAAAACAAAGAAGAAAAATGAATCATGGAGAAACAACTTACCTGAACAGAGTTGTGAAGCTAAGGAGGAGGCCACCACGACTATGACCTGTAGAACGCAACACGGGTAGCCCATTAACCAAATTTAATAACCAGAAGAACTACAATGAAATGAAAACAGTGGAGCAGGGACAAGTTTAGTAACTGAGCAGACAGATAAAGTAGCAACTCTCTTGCCCAAACGAGAAGAACCCTCATACTGTGCCCAAGTAACCTAGCAACAAAATCACTAGAGCAAACGAAGGTGTCAAACCAATAAACAGCATAACCCATAGCCAGGCGCACGGAGAGCTTGTTGCTCAACTCCATAGGTTCGTAGCACAAACCCTCACTACCAGTGCAAACCCTCAGCACAGCGAGAATACATGAACAAAATGAGGAAATGACATAGAATGCAGGGTTTTGGCATAAACCAAGAGCAGGAAATAGTAACTGAGGCGAGTACCGCCAACACAGCATAATCAAAGTCCGACATAAATGCCATCCAATGAAAATCTAGAACCATCCTATCATTAACACCTAATCACAAGTATTAAGATCCAAATCATTTACTAATCATTTAATTGTTGATTAGTGTACTATTGTATTGTTGTTAAACATTATAGCATGGAATTAAGGGCTAGTCTCATCATCAAGTTGTTTAATGAATAATAAAATTGCAAATTACAAAACATGTTACATTTAGCATTCATGAATCTTATAATGGTAAATATGTTTAAAAAAATCATATAACTTAAAATTGCATTATAAAACATGGTAAATGTATACATTTTTCATTCACGAATAGATGATCATATTGTATAGAAGAGCTACTATGGACGTATGTTGATACTTATTTTTTAATATAAAGTTGTCCAAACCAAACATACTCTAAAATTGGATTATAAAACATGGTACATTTGCATAATGCATGGTTTCATGCTTAATGGTTTTACATTTAAGTTCATGAATATAAAGCAATGAAAGTAAATTTGCATTTATTTGATACTTTGTATGGCTCACATATGTAGAGTTTTAGAACCCAACTTTTGATACCCTTTGTAATAGTTAGAGTTTCCCTATACCAACTTTTCAATTGTTTTATGTTTCAAGTTAAATGACAAGTAAAATGCATCAAGTTAAAATGTGGATAAGAAGAATGCATCAAAATTGTGAACAAATGTAGTACCACATATAAATCTCACATTTTGGATGTCATTCTTACCTACCAAAGTTCTCATGGATCAATCTTTGCTTGGTTTTTCTAGTTAACTTGCAACGCTTTCTTTGATGTAAGGTTTCAATTTATGGTTTGTGAGTTTAATAAACAATCAACATTATTTAAAACATGTTACATTTTGTATGATGCATGGTTTGATGCTTAAAGGTTTTATATTTAAGTTCATGAATATGAAGCAATGAAAGTAAATTTGCATTTAGTTGGTACATGTTTCATGATGATTCTTCTAATGTTAGTAGAAGATAATAAGGATTTGGGTTGATTCTTATGTTTTCTGAAGTTGACATTTAATGAATACTAAAATTGCAAATTACAAAACATGGTACATTTTGCATTTATGAATCTTATAATGGTGTAGATGTCTAAAACAATCATATAACTTCAAAAATTTTGCATTCATGAATAGATTATCATCTTGTATAAAAGAGCTACTATGGACGTGGGTTGATACTTAATGTTTAATAAAAATTTGTTCAAAGAAAACATACTATAAAATTGCATTATAAAACATATAATCTTGAAATTACCTTCTTTCACTTAAAATATAATACTCTATTGTATTTTTCAGGAAATTTGAGAAAGCTTAGAGATTGAGAATTCAAAATTGCAATGTTGAATGAACTGAAGTGACATTAATCTCAAAAGCTGCATTAATTTCTTTATGGGCCTAATTTTTTTCTTAAAGTAAATTAAATTTCCAAATATTAAATCTTATGTGTACAACATCCATTGTTAGTTTTAATAGGTTTTGTATGCATTGCATGTATAGGACAAACACAATAAAATTCATATTTTTGAGCTATCAAAATGTACAAGAGATATAAAACATTTGAAATTGATGGTAATGTGATTTTAATAAAGTAAATAATGTGACTAAGGTAGCACTAAAAATATTTGAAAAGAAAAAATGATGAGATAAAAAAAAAATTGCAGTGCAAACAGATATGTGTATAATCAACAACAAACAAGAAGATTGTGATCTGTTACATTCTTGTGCATTGTAGTAGTATTTGGGATCCTTGAATTTCCTTTTAACTTAACAACAAAGCCACCCTATTAATGAAAACAATTTTGTAATGCCTAGTACTAGCTATAACGAAGAACGCAAGAGTGCACAAAAAGAAAGGCTAACAATCTACTTGAACTCTTTATCAAAGATGAATAGAAGGAGAAGATATTGTTGGGCAGTTCAATTAAAAAAATTCTAATGGAATGCCATCCTCAATGATCCATTCATGGTCATATTTTGACATTCTTCATTTTTTAAATTTCAATTTTTTTCTTGATTGAACTTCTATCAACTTTATGCATGTTGCACACTCCAGGTGACTATATTGACAAATTATGGCATCGAGTTGTTAGTCTTGAAAGTAATCAGTTTGATGAGTTTCTTGGAAAAAATATCCTTTCAGTATAATAGACTCTCTTTCATATATACAATTGTTATCATCATAATCCTCCAATAACTTCATCTTTCATTCACTGCACTGCATCGAATAATACTTGACATTTTCTATATTATTAATGGGTGCAGCTACAACAAAATCATCTCTTGCAGAGTGAAAAGTGTAAATTCAGCTCATAATTAACAAGAAAATAGTTATCAACATGTACTTGATTTTATTATCTATTTATATTTATATTTGAACTATTATGTAGATACTTAAATACACTGATTTTAAAAACATAAAACACACACACACACACACACATATCCTTTCAAAGCAATTGAAATGTTACCTTCTCTAACAATATCAGAAATCCACTCACCTTTAGATGACACTATAGTCTCCTATGATTCCATCTCTTCGAAGCTTGCAACCAACATTTTCCCCTTTGTATTAAGTTATGTATGTTGCCAAGCTTTTACATACATATTGTTTTCACAAACATCATTGAATTGTGTGTCCTCTATGCAAACATGAGAAAAACAACATTCTTTTCTCCTATCAAATGCAAATGCATTTCGATACATTTTTGTTTTAATTCAATGCAATTTTCGAGTCTCTTTTACTGTTTCAGCTTCATACGTAATCGATTTATCTACATCTTGGACTCCAATATGCCAAAAAAAGCTAGAGTAAATTCAAACAAGAATTTAAATATGTTATTTAAAATATAATTTATATATCAAAGATAACCATCAATCAATTATTTAAACTAGATATAATTTTTAAATTTTTAAAATTTAAATTTCAATAAAAATTATCATATATTAAAAATATATATACAAGTTAATATATATGTACATATCTACGTACCTCCCTTGATGGGTTAGTCTCATGGCTTAGTGTAGAAATTCATCATTGAACATCTTACTGAGTTGAGACAAGTTGGTTTGTCAGGTGGTCCATTTGATATCTTCGAAGTGCTCGTTTTATACATGCCCCTGTGCCATCATGTTCTCATTTTCAATAACGAGTCTCAAGGAAATTTCAACAATGTTTAATGTTGGTTTTCATATGAAAATGACAAAATCAAAAGAATGATTGTCAAAATTTGAATTGACCTACGCATCCATTTGACCATATTCAATGTTCACTGAATTTTACTCCACAACCTTTCAATGAGCCATAAATCATATCAAAGCAATGTTGTACAAATGTGTATCATGTGTACGATCAACGTTGATATAAAAATGATATTCTTTAATAACATGTCAATTCTCACTGGTCCTTTCTATATGATCAACATTTTGTTCAACTTGTCTATATAGAACATGGACAAGCTTAGAGACTTGGTAAAATGATATTATTCACTCTGTATTTCATTTTGTGCAACAAATTTGTAATTTTTTGCAAAACGATCTATCAATAAATGGTCCCTGGTGGAAAAATTTCATGTGATTTTTTGAATTGTAGGTGCTTCCATTGAACTCTATGAGAATGCTTGGTGTATTTACAAATTTCTATCTCAAACTTCTTCAAAAACTCTATCATAGAAATTTGTTCTTCTTGTAAATCAATCCTTCTAGCACTTATACTACTACTTGAACCAATCAATGTATGGATATATTCATCTCTTCCATTCCACTTTTATGTTCGAAAGTGATTGATCATTCACATCAATAGGATATTTGTCGTGAAACAAAATCAAATTTCCACAATGATCACGTTGCTTACCACCAACACATTTCTTTTGGTAAAATAATTCATGATTTTCTCTTCCAGATTGAATTTGGGATATGAAAGCATGGATAGTGGAAGGAGGAAGTGAATTTTTACAAAATGTTTTACCAAAATTAAGGAAGGTGTCGTAATATAATTGAAATCTCATGTGATAATGACAACAACAAGTGTTGCATACAGTGATAAATTTAAAATACTATAGTTTTTGTTGCACAAAAGTACTAATTGAGACATTAATTCCACGATTCTCTTCTTTGAACTTATTGAACAACTCTATCTAATTGGTGTCCAAGATATGTTTTACATGTTCTTCATACAGATTTCATGTTATTCTTCGTTGCATCACATCCCTTACATTTGGTGAAGCACATGATTTTTTCATCCAATATTCATATGTTATTTTTTTAACATCTCCAATTCTATCTTTGTATGGTTGCCTACAAGTGATTGTCCAACAAACAAGTTCATCATTTGCATCTATTTGCAATCGAAATTTTCTATGCTTGTGCAATGTTTTTCATGACATCCCTAATGTTTTTGCCATAGATTTTACCAATAGATTTTCTTTAGCACTTGATGAAACCATTGTTATTTGTATTTCTCTACGTGCATCTAGATTACTTTTCTTTCAAGATTCCTCAATTGATTTTAAAACACTATTTATATTTTGAATCACATTTTCCTTCTCCTTTTTATCTTTCGTTGATTTTTGAATGTCCAATAATGTTGTAGCTTATTTTAATTTCTTCGATGTTAGGAGACCTCTCAAAATTTGAGTTTAAAATGTCACGTTTTTATCTTTGAAGAACTTATCAATAATGAGCTTAACACGATATCATATAACATGGTTAGTTTTTTTTATCTCCACATGTGCTAGTGTCAACATTTTCTAACATTTCTTCATTGAAACTGATTTCATCTGTACCTATAAGAATTTAATGTAAATGAGTATAATATACATTAAATAATTAAATTAAAAAATAGAGTTAATGAAATTGAAACTAATAAATATGTATAATTTCAATAATACATGACATATATACACACACCTAAGGGTGGTTCAACTTCTTCTTCACTTGAATTTCTTTCAACATCTTCAACAACATCATCAATCATTTGTTTATTTTCTTCTTCACTTTGTCTTTCAACATTTTCAATCTCATCATTTATGTTATGAGGAAAATTTATCTTTGTTTACATTGCAAAATATTTTTCAAATTAGTTCATCAAATAAAAATTAAATTTCACAATACACTATTAAATTTTAAATATCAATTTACAATATGTACATTTACATATATGATTCAACTTCTTGTTGAGATTTATTTTCCCTTTTAATATTTAAGTGTTATTCATTCTTTCTTTTGTAGTAGTTTCTCAAGTATTCTCTACAAGCCTCAATGTCTTTAATTCAATCATATTTTCTCTTGCAAATTTTTTTATTCCCCATGTAATTCAATCTATATAGATTTTTAAAACCGAACACAAAAAAGTCACTTTCAAAATCAAGTCCAAAAATATTATTTACAAAATTCAGCAAAAAAAAAATAATAATTTTCAAAATCAAGTCCAAAAAAATAACTTTCAAAATTCAGCTAAAAAAAATCACTTTCAAAATCCAACCAAAAAAACTCACTTTCACAATTCCACTCAAAAAACTCACTTTAAAAATCAAAAGTAATTTTTTTTGTCTAAAAATTAGAGTCAAAAAAGCTTGGTGTTCAAAAACTACATATGAAGAATGTATGTGCGAAAATGATGTTTTGGTCAAGTTTATTTCTAGCCTAACCAATTGTTACAACTATTGGTTTACTCGAATGTTCCTTTGTGTACATGGTTCAATCAACTTATTAATGAACTCCCCTTGAATATAAAACTCCAACTTTCGAAGTCTACAACTAATATGGTCCACTCAAGTTTATCCAACCAAGACATGGCTCACTCTTCAGAGTGTTAAAAAACTATTTAATAGAGGTTACTGAACTAAATTATACAAGTTACCATGTCATCAGGGACACATGATAAAAGGGTATGCATGTCTCTCCAAGTCTTATAGCAATATCTCATTTTCATGTTAAATAGATACAAGTACAACACACCCCAGCTAACAAATACACTAGGTACAAGCTTTTCAAGGACCACCACATCAAAAATCATAAACTTGCTACAACTAAAAAGTGTGTATCATATTACGATATGGTCATGAGTCTGTTATCATTAAACACACCACTCAATATTTTACCTTCACTTGTTTATCCACTACCATCCAATATTTGTTATTACTGCTCCAACCAATATCCTCTGCTACCATAACGCTTCCACAAGCACTGTCATGAGCTATTCTTGTCTTCACTTGGGCCTTCATCACCATGAGATTTCTTCTTCTTCTTTTATCTGTACTTGCACTCATGAATTTTATATATTTTTTTGCAAACAACTTATTATTGATGTTCATATAAAAGAAATCCATCCACCGAGATACATGGGTTCCATCCTCTATATTCACGAGATCGGTAAGAATCATTTTCAAATACATGGTTGATCAACATGTTAAACTCTTCTCAACTTAGTCCATTTCACATTCTGCAATTCTTCCAGCTCACATTCCCCCTAATCAAAGACACAATTTCTCTGATTTCACATCAAGCTTATATGAGTCCATTTGCTACCCTCGTACCTATCTAAGAGTATGGTTCCACGAGTTGATGTCACATCCTCCCTTTTCAAAAAAAGGATACGCTCTATATGATTACCACACTAATCTATTTAGACCTAACTCAACGGCTCTTCCCTACATGGTCAAAGCAAGAAGATAACAATCTACCGCCAAACACAATAAGTTCACACACTGATGTCCAGACTTGGTCATCACTCCTGCACCTTCGAAGAACCTTTGGCCACCATTGGAGGACCTAGGAGAGCTAACAAAAAGCTATCATCTCCTTGCGGCAACTGCAGCATGTAGCTGAGTGGAATCGAACCAGGGATTTCCTCGTGGTTCCCAATGTCGATGAAAGAGTAACATTGTAGTACTAGTCAAATGCCACGTATGGTGGAAAGCTTCGAGCGTGACACATGGATGAACTGACCGAATCTCAGCCTGTGTGTGAGGATGAGGTGGTGACTTTCTTTGGCAAGAGCTGCATACGTGGCATATACCAAATCAGATACCTTGAGGTGGAAGCCATGATTAATTTTAATTACCTATTAAGCACACTTGCCTCCTCGTAAATGTTGCATTTCCTTAAAAAACTTTGGGAACATAAAATCATGTTACAAACGAGCTGTAGTTAATAACCCACTCTATTCTTCCAATGTTCTTGGGCCCTTCTACAAGGACTTAAGCCCAAATAAGCTCTGATAGCATCTTAAGATGGTATAGGGTAAATAGATCTATATTAAACTTAATGTAATAATACATATAAATATATAAGGCTTTGTCTCAAGATAGATAAGCTATCTTTGACACACAACCTATTGGTTAAGTGAATATATCAACCACACACCAATATATAGAAAACTAACTAATTGAAGAGAATCTCTTCAACCAACTACGCTCCAACAACCTCCTAGATAATAGAAACGACTCCTTTTCCTAGAGACTATAACTCTACTTATGATAATGACTAGTAATTGATCAACAAAATAAATATAATCACACACATACATAAAACAGGTAGGAATTATCTACTCTAACAAAAAAACTGATATTTTTCTAAATTTATTGATATCTTAGACTTGAATAGAAAGTCATATATTATTCATTCAATTCTAACTGAAAATATTAACATCCACAATTTATATAGAGCTTCCCAAGTAAATGGCTACTCAGTATCACTTTTAAATCATGAGACTACAATTTAAATTAAATGCAAAGAAACAGAAATTAAAAACTAAATTAAATGCAAAGAAACACAAATTAAAAACTGAAATAGTGTTATAGAAATACAATCATCATACTTCAATTTCATTTTTTTTTCACGGAGTTTGCCATTCGCTTGGAATGTGTTTTCTAAAGTAAATTTTCAAATATTCCATTTTGAGATGTAGTAAACGTACTTATGGAAAATTCTCCTTTTTTTTCATCCATTCCCTTTAAAATTCTTCCATATTCTACTCTTATTTAAGTTTTAATAGCTTCGTAAACATGTTGATTATTTTCACTTCAAAGGAAAGAAGCATTCTTCTACTTGAAAGTTCTTTTTTGACCAAAGTATATGGAACTCATTGGGGGAATTCATGTAGTCGTTAGGAAAGAAGCATTCTTCTACTTGAAAGTGCTTTTTTGACCAAAGTATATGGAACTGATTTTGGGAATGCATGTAGTCGTTGAGAATTGGTATCATTCCCAAAGTATTCTCGACCGTGCCATCAATATCTAGTGTAATATCCTGTTTTCCATCCTAATGACAATTGGTTGTGTCACACAATCTTCAAAAGAGAGAAATGGACAGGAAACTTCATTACAGGCCTGGATATGAAAAAATATAAATCTGAGATGAATTGGCAACTTACCCTTACAAATCCTTCAGTACATCTCTGTGTTAGTGTATTAGGGAATAAGTACAGATTTTGCTTCAGAAAGCAATTAGAACTAAAGCTTGCATTTTTCTCACAGAGAATTTGATTGAAAGTTCACCAATTTTGACAAAATAGAGGAATATATGTGCTGCTATCCACTTCAATCTTGTTCTACTTGAGATATACATTATTTGGTGAACACCAATAATTGTTTTGTTGAATAATTGTGCTGCTGAAATATACCATTGCAAATGCATACACAATGTACATTAGAACTGTAACCATAACTCTCATGTTTCAAACTTATTTCGTGGTATCAAAAATCCCCCCACAATCATATTCCGCATGGCTCAGAGCATCACCAAGCACCTTTGTCATGATTTTCTCTCTAAGAAATTTAGAAAATTTTCCTGATCCTGGTTGCGATAATCCTGTTATGTAATATTTAGTCATCAACATAAACACTCTCCATCTTCTCTCCTATACATATTTCTTCAATGCTTGCTCAATCCTCTTTCTTTCTTCATTTGTGGAAGTAATCAATTTTCCATTCAACCCTTCTCCTAAGCATCTGACAAGAACAACTACATCCTCCAGTGTTGAACATCCACCTTGTCCAATATAAGGAGTCATTCCATGCATTGCATCTCCAGTGATGGTGACTGTTCCTTTTGACAATGTCCCAAATAACACTGCCCATGGACACTGGATTCTGAGAGGAGTCGAACTAGGTGTCTCAGGCAACGTTCTCTTCAAAATATCATGATACTCCTCTGGAAAATCTCTAAGCCAGTCCAATGCTTCTTCTATGATAAGCTTGGGTTCTTGTGTAATTTCTGAGTCTGTTGAGCAACATATTGTTAATGAATGAAAATTTTGATTCAAATTTGGATGTTACTGGAGGGCTTGATGGAATAGCATATTAGAATACCTTGGAGACGCAATTTTCTATTTAAGAACCATAAAACATGTGTGTCATTGATTGGAATGTACCCAGCTCTCATACCATGTTGTAGATTGATATATAATTTTGGAATGAAGTCATGCCCTTCAGGGTAGGTAGACAATCCGCGACTTGTAGACCATCCCAGGAATTTGGTGGGCTGATAGCCCAACCACTTAAAAACAATTGATTTCACCCCATCACATCATATCAAAACCTGTTGGTAGTTAAATTAAAGAATAAGAAAAATAAAATTGTACTGAACACATGACCATCAAATATATTTGGAAGAAGATTGAAAAAAATAAAAAAAAGGGAAGGTTTCTTCATACTTTCTGAGGCCAAAGAACAAAGTTACAATACCATAACAAATCCTTTTACTAGAGAATGGCTTAATCTTACTTCAGGCAAATGGTAATCCAATGATACTTTCTCCTCCCAAATAATAGTAAGAAAAATGAACAGAGACAAGTTACCAATAATAGCATTCATAAAAATCAAGGAATGGAGACAATGACCATTGACATCCATAAAAATAAGAGGATAGGGACAACTTACCAGAAATAACCTTTATAGTACAAGAAAGCCAATGAAAGTGACCTCCATAAACCAGTAGAAAATTAGCAAGATATAGGAATTCTAGGAATGCCATTGATAAAATAAAAACTGCCCAACCAAGCTCCACAGTTGCAAGAAGAAGATAGACAAATAAAAAGTATGAGCCGACATAACCTACACATGCACATGATCAAAAACATCATAAAAAAATCATAGATAAGCAAAGTTTCCGGAATGTGCCAAGATAAGAGGAAATCAAGAAGAAAACAATATGCGATCTAGGAATTGTGAGTGTACCCTCCATAAGTTAAAAAAGATAATGCCATTAGCGTCAAGGATTAGTAGTCATAAGCCAGATGCAACATCTATCTCCAAGGTAGGAGAGGTTAAGGGTTGTGTCCCAGAGGTCATGGGTTCGACTCTCTATGTTCTTAAGTGCTTGAAACTCAGGCCACAGGGCTTTACCCTAGTTACACCACATCGACAACAATGAAGTTTTCAGAGGTTTCCTATGCATCTTTGTGTGGAAAGAAACACCATTGAACATGAAATTGAAATCTTGATGCCAGACTTGGCAGATGATCTAAAACACCATGGGTAAATAAAATATCCAGAGATCATGTGAACCCTACAAGAGAACATCGTGCGATAGGGAAATAGTGAGTGCAGAACAGTTCAAAGATATTATAACCTTAAAAATGAAAATGAACTGAGAATGTTTAAGAAACCTAAATAGCCTAACTCAAAAACAGGTCGTTCGGGTATTAGTGTAAGCTTGACCAAGTTTTAAGATCCATCAACCAGGGTTCCATTTTCATTGTGATCTTCCCTACTTGCATGGCAGGAGTTTCATCATTTCAAGGAGATGAGACCAAGTACCAGGTTCTCAGAAATTATTTTGTTGGAATAGATACCCTATGACACCACAGCTAAAGGAAGTCTGAACTTTCACATGTTTCTTGAATCACTCACAAAACGAACTCAAATAATGGAAAAATACAGAAACAATAACTAAACCCTATAGGGAAGGCAATTTGTTTGTCTGTTTAATGGGATTTAAAGCTTCACCTTGGCCTTGATATATGTTCCATCTTCCAACATTTTGGTAGGAAATCATGATTGCTACTATCTGTGAATATATCAACAACTTTGGTCTTATATCTTATGGTTCCTGCAGGCAGGGAAGCTGCAAGAGTTTCCATAAGAACCCCCCTTTCCATGCAGTGAACTTCATGATCCCTGCCCAACACTTCCCTAATCTCATCACCTCATTATTACCAATAAATTAACAACTTTGTCACCTCATTATTACCAATAAATTAACAACTTTGTCACCTCATTATTACCAATAAATTAACAACTTTGTCACCTCATTATTACCAATAAATTAACACTTTGCAGCCACTTTCTGTTATCAATCATAATTTGTAACGATTAAGATCATTACAAGCAGGCAATTCTCACCATTTTCCAGGGACTCTGTATGGAATTTGTTTGTTCATTTCATCCTCCAGGTAGATCATCTGTGAAATGAAAATGAACTGAGAAATTTTAAGCAACCTACATAGCCTAACTCAAAAACAGGCCATCCGGGTATTAGTGTAAGCTTGACCAAATTTTAAGAGCCATCAACCAGGGTTCCATTTTCATTGTGATCTGCCCTACTTGCATGGCAGGAGTTTCATCATTTCAAGGAGATGAGACTAGGTACCAAGTTCTCAGAAATTATTTTGTTGGAATAGATACCCTACAACACCCCAACTAAAGGAAGTTTGAACTTTCACATGTTTCTTGAATCACTCACAAAACGAACTCAAATAATGGCAAAATACAAAAACAATAACTAAACCCTATAGGAAAGGCAATTTGTTTTTTTGTTTAATGGGATTTAAAGCTTCACCTTGGCCTTGATATATGTTCCATCTTCCAACATTATGGTAGGGAAATCATGATTGCTACTATCTGTGAATATATCAATAACTTTGGACTTATATCTTATGGTTCCTGCAGGCAGGGCAGCTGCAAGAGTTTCCAGAAGAACCCCCCTTTCCATGCAGCGAATGTCATGATCCCTACCCAACACTTCCCCAATCTCATCACCTCATTATTACCAATAAATTAACAACTTTGTCACCTCATTATTACCAATAAATTAACAACTTTGTCACTTCATTATTACAAATAGATTAACAACTTTGCAACCACTTTCTGTTATCAATCATAATTTGTAACGATTAAGATTATTACAAGCGGGCAATTCTCACCATTTTCCAGGGACTTTGTATGGAATTTGTTTGTTCATTTCATCCTCCACGCAGATCATCTGTGAACTGAAACCTTCATGGAAATGACCATGCATGAATTAGGGTTGATTCGATTTAATTGTATTGAATACAGGGTAGTGTCAGAGGATCTTACCCTTCTAATTGAAAATGGGTTGCACGAAGGTCATCTGCGACTCCAAGAGCGTGGAGTGCCTTCCAGGCATTAG
>APFE031469465.1:0-29797 GCA_000404065.3 Pinus taeda
CTAGACTCTTGGGAATATCTAGTGGACTTCATGATTTTAACTCCCAAGAGTAATCTAGGAGGACATCCTCTTATTTTAGGAAGACCTTGGCTAGCCACAGCCGATGCTTTCATAAGTTGTAGGTCTGGGGATAAGTACATTTCTGATGGTAATTCGACAAATAAATTCAATCTGTATCCTCCAACAAAAGCAATCACAGAAATAGGAGACAATGAGTGGATTGATGATGAAGATACTATACAACCTGTCTTTACCATTTCTGAAATTAGTGAAGATAGTCAAATTCTAAATACATTAGAAAATTTTGAACCATCTTTAGAATATGACTCTACACAATTTCAGTTGAATTCTGACATAGAGTGTCTATCATCTAGACAAATGTCTCTTTTCTCTATGGAAGAGTTTGGTAGTTCTGCCATTGAGGTTTTTCCAGGAAAAACATTAAATATCAACAAAAACTTGGAAAAATCACAACAGGAGGAGCTAACCAAACTCTTGCAAAGACATTCTACTGCATTTGTATGGGAGTATACCGATATGAAAGGGATTGATCCTAAGACTTGCATTCATCACATCTACATTGAGGAAAACAGCAGACCAATCAGACAACCTCAAAGAAGGATGAATCAAAACATTAGGGAGATAGTAAAAGAAGAACTCCAAAAGTTACTTAATGTAAACTTCATTTACCCTATTTCAGATAGCCCGTGGGTTTCCACTTTGGTTATAGTACCCAAAAAGAATGGTAAATGGAGAGTTTACATTGATTACAGAGAATTGAACAAAGCAACCTTGAAGGATCACTTTCCTTTACCCTGTATTGATCAAGTATTAGATACCTTAGCAGGAAAAAAGTATTTCTCATTCTTGGATGGTTTTAGTGGTTACAATCAGATCCAGGTAGCACCTGAAGATCAAGACAAGACCACATTTACTTGTCCATGGGGAACTTTCACCTACTGAGTACTTCCTTTTGGATTATGTAATGCACCTGCAACATTCCAAAGGGCAGTACTAGGAATCTTTTCTGATCTAATTCATGATTGTGTAGAGGTTTACATGGATGATTTTACAGTTTATGGTGATTCATTTGAAGAGGCATTAGAAAATTTGGAAAAGGTTCTTATCAGGTGTAAGGAGACAAACATTTCATTAAGTCATGAGAAATGTTTTATGATGTTTACTGAAGGGATTGTTTTAGGACATCATATTTCAGGAGATGGAATTAAGGTTGATAGATAAAAAGTTGAAGTCATCTCCAAGCTGCCTATTCCAAATTGTCAAAAAGATGTTAGAAGTTTTCTTGGGTTTACTGGTTATTATAGAAGATTTATTGAAAACTTCACCAAAATAACATCTCCTCTCTTTAAATTACTCACAAAAGACTGTGAATTCAAATGGGATCCTGATTGTCAATCTGCATTTGAAGCTTTAAAAACTAGAATATCTAAAGCACCCATGTTGAGAGGACCAAATTGGAAACTTCCTTTCCATATTTCTACAGATGCTTCAGATACAGCTTTAGGAGCTGTGTTGGGTCAAAAGGATTTAGTTCCTTACGCCATTTATTACACCAGTAAAAATTTGACTCCACTGAGTTAAATTATACTGTGACTGAAAAAGAGTTCTTAGCCGTTGTTCATGCAATCAACAAGTTTAGACACTATATAACAGGCTATGAAACTTTGTCCATACTGATCATTCTACCATTAGATATCTCATGAACAAACCTGTTACCAATGGCAGAGTCACAAGATGGCTTTTACTTTTACAAGAATTCAATATTACTCTGTTAGATAGACCAGGGAAACAAAATACAGTAGCTGATTTCTTGTCTAGAATCCAAAATACTAACGAAGATTCTCCAGTAGAGGATAAGTTTCCAGATGAATATCTGTTTGCAGTAACTACTAAAACTCCTTGGTATGCAGATATTGCTAACTATTTGGTTACAGAGAAGCTACCTCCACACTTATTTCCTAATTAGAAAAGGAAAATCATTCAGGAGAGCTCAAAGTATTCATGGATTTCTAATGAATTGTTCAAAACAGGGCTAGATTATGTGATCAGAAGATGTGTTCAGGAAGATGAAATGCATGACATCCTTAAGTCATGTCATGATGAACCATGCGGTGGACACTTTGCTGATAAGAGGACGACCTATAAAATCCTTTCTTTAGGATATTATTAGTCTTCTCTCTTCAAAGATGCAAAGCAATATGACAGAAGATGTGACAGCTGCCAAAGAGTAGGGAGACCAACTCTTTCAAATGAAATGCCATTACAACCATAGGTACTCATCGAACCCTTTGAGAAATGGGCTTTAGATTTTGTTGGACCTATTAATCCACCATCTAAACAAAAGAAGTATATATTGGTTTCCACTGATTATGTTACTAAATGGGTAGAAGCCAAGGCATTGCCTTCTGCCACTGAGAATTCAGTTATTCAATTTCTTTTTGAGGATATTTTTACTCGTTTTGGTGTCCCAAGAGAAATTATGACAGATCAGGGAAGTCAATTTACATCTAAATTGATGGAGAAGCTGATGGAGGAATACAAAATCAAGCATAGAAAATCTACTCCATACCATCCGCAAGCAAATGGTCAAGTGGAATCCACAAATAAAGTTATTGAAAGCATCATCACCAAGATTGTTCATCTCCACAGAAGAGATTGGGCAGAAAGGCTTCCTGAAGCCTTATGGGCCTACAGAACTACATGGAGGAACACAACAGGACATTCTCCCTATGAACTTGTTTATGGGAAAGAAGTCTTGCTCCCCATTGAGTTTCAAACCAAGACCTTCAAGATGGAAGTTCAGCTGGGGATGAGTCTATCAGAAGCCCAAAAGCATAGAATGGAGCAGATACATGAGCTAGATGAAATAAGACAAGATGCAATTTTAAGGACCGATCTAGTTCAGCACCAAAGAACTAAGTGGCATGACCCGTATATCAAAGAAAAGAAGTTTCAAAAGGGAGATTGGGCATTACTGTTTGATTCAAAATTCAAAGACTTCAAAGGGAAATTTCAAACTCATTGGCTTGGGCCATATGAGATTGATGAAGTCTTTAACAATGGAGCAGTTCGAATTAAGACTATCGAAGAGTCTCAAACTCCTCTCATTGCGAATGGCCACCGATTGAAAGTTTATCATAAGCCACTCTCAAAAGAGGACTTTGTCAAAATGTTTAAAGAAAATTCTGCAATGAGGCCAGTGGAGAAGAATCATTCTCCTCCATCAGCCTAATATTTGTTTCTTTCTGAATTGAAAAAAAAAAAAAGAAAAAAAGAAAAAAAGAAAAAAAATATGTGTATAAGCCTGAAAACCAATCTCAGATTGGCGGTCTTATACAGAAAATGTGGGGTGAAAATCAGGGACACCTGACACTCCATATTTTCCAAAAAAAAAATCTCTCTCTTTTCATCATCATTCCATCTTCATTCCATTTCAGTTCACTCCATATTTTTCATTCCATTTCACTTCACTCCATATTTTTCATTCCATTTCATTTTTTCACTTCATTCCATCCACTCCTTTTCATATCAGCAATAAAAATCCTTTTAGGATTATTTCCATTCAGTTAGTCTTTTCCCTAACTAACTTTGTGCAGTTAAAAAGGGAGATGTCTTAGTTTCCGCAACTCGCACCAGTTTCCGCAACTAGAAATGACTCTGTCTCTATAGCTAACAGCACTCTGTTTCTAAAGGAAAATCTCAGTCAAAGGTTCACATTATCATCACCAGGGGCAGCAAGGATATGAGGCACCTGCAAGATCAAACAACAATAATGGATCAACAACCTTAATCAACAAATAGAAAACTCATGAAGGTATGATCAAAATCTTTTCCAAACAACAATTTAATGTCATTTTATGCATAATTATTAAATCGTGGAAGAGCCACTAAATGCAATGATTTGGCAAAGATCATCACACTTCTCCTCCACGATAATCCTTCATCCACCTCATACCCTACTAACGGTCCTATGATCACCATTAACTTAAACTCGAAATGGGACTGTTGTTTCATTTATTGACCGTACAAGGAAGTGACCTATTACACTACGTCTCTTCACTACATGATTTCCGCAGCCAATACTGATACGTGTTTGAAGCCACTTGGCTCTAAAGGATTCGGCCGTTATGCCATACCCTTATCACTCCATTTCCGCATGCATTTGAACTCATTCTCGTGTTTTGCTCCCTCATACACACATCATTTCACTCCCATTTCCGCTGTAAACTCCACAGCTCTGTTCCAAACCCCACCTACAGTCTGTAAAACACTTTGCATTGCGGCTATTCCACTCAGAGCCGTAATTCATCTGTTTTTCTGTTAAGCATCCTCCCTTAGTAGTCATACACAGTCAAAATCTTAGCCGAAGAGTGAGAGCCGAAGATGGGAAAGCTGCTTAAAGCTGAACTCGAAGGTCCGAAATATTTAGAAGGATATCCTCAGACGAAGGAGGCACTAAAAAAAGCAAAATGGTTAAAATTCATTGAAAAATTCAGAGGATATGACAAAGAGGTAATGAAGGCATTTTCTCCGTCCTTCAATGGAAATATCGTGGAAGTAGGGGACCTGAAGTTTACAATAACAGAGAATACAATAGCCACAGCAACCAGTCTACCTCAGGTGGGAGATAGTTCAAGAACAGAGGGGTGGAAGATCAAGCATGGAAGGATATGCTCAAGAACACAGGTATGGACACTTCAATATTTACTAAAGGGATTCCTGTACATGTAATCAAAGAATAATGGACTACATTGCTATTACTTGTTCAAAAGTTTATTACATGTGAGGGCCACTTTGGTACCATGTATATGTACCATGCAAGGATCATGATGAATTTTGTGGAAGGCCATGCCATTAATCTACCCTACTTTTTGCTAAGAAGCCTAAATAAAATGAGTTCCACTGTCCAAAAGAATGTAGGCCATATTGAACCCCACTTATATCATCACGACCTCATTAGAATTATCATAGAAGAACAATTGAAAAATCACAAGGATACATGGGAAAAGTTTTTGGTCAGGAATCATTTCCAAGAAGTGACTAAAGCTTCCGCTAGTAGTCCTCCTAAAATCCCAAAAGGAAGTAGGAGAATGAAAAAGGATGTTGCTATCCAGGACCCACCTATTGTGCAAACTCAGGAAACTACCCAGGAAGAAGAGAAACATAAAAAGAATAAAGGGAAGACAATTGTTCATGAATCATCACTATCACCTGAACCTTCAGTAGAAGAAGACTCCCAAACCTTGGCTGATAGATTAGCACAACTTCAAGCCACTGCCCTCTTAAAGAGGAAACATTTCATTGATTTGGGAGAAGCTACACCAGAAAAGACCCTAGCTCAGCTTGGCCTTGAGTCCACTCCTCCACGTGAGGAGAGTCCCTTTCAAACAAAACCTCAAACATAAATTAATTTGAACATAGCCCAAGAAGGACACCTGAGATTGACCCTGACCAGCAGGAGTTATATGATTATTTGGAGGCCTTGGAGCAATCACTTGCTGGTCCAAGCACTATAGTGCCTCTTGATGAACAGGTCCAATCTTTAAAACAGGAGGTGTCTGAACTGGAAGTCCTAAACCGGCATATTAAACAAGAAAATGAAGCATTGAAAGAACAAAGCAAAGTGGGAAAAATGGTCCATGACAATACAATGCTTCACTTGGGACTTTGGCAGAAGAAGAACATAAAATTGAAAGGGAAATGTAAGAAACTCAGTAGGGCATTAATCAATTTCAGGTTCAAAAGTTTAGTCAAGAAACCAAGGGCAATTTTCGCAACAAGGAGAAAGAGAAGAAGGCTAGATGTTTTGGCAGAAGCATCTAAGCACATGGATTAAAAGCAATGATAAATTTTTGGTTGCATGAGGACATGTAACACCTTCACAGTGGGGGTATGTTGAGCCTCAAACCTACACTTCTTTACACATCCTCCAAGCCTCTTTTTCCTATTCATTTCCCTATTTTTCCATTCATTCCCTCCATCAATTTGCTCAAATTGTTGTATTTTAGGACTTTTTACATGGTTTTCTAATTATGCTAATGACTGTGTTTGGTTTAGAATTTTGGTTCAAGGTGCTGCGTTTCCGGAGCTCATACAGGGTTTACAGAGGGTTTTCCGCAGCTAATCTCGGTTTCCGCAACCAACCCCGTATTCCGCAGCTATTTTATTAAACGCTATGTTTCAGGTGTCCTCCGGGAAGAAGAGCCACATGGGCAAGTTCGTGGAACCAAGGACATGGTGTGTGTCCCTCCAGATCATCCAAACCAGTCATCCAAGCCCGTGGTCCACGAGGAGGCAACTTCGGTCAAACAGAGGTCATTGGCGGTGGCACGGCTCTGCGTGTTCTGTTTTAGAGCACGTGAAGAACACGTGGCATCGTCCTCAGTTATGAAGGTAGTGGGAGACATAATCCAACCGCGGATTGAATACCCACAATGACCATTGCCTAGATCCGAGAACGTAGCAGGACTACGTGTTTCTATTCAGCTGTTCGAATTACTTAGATTTTGTTAAGATAGTTCACCTTTTGCAATTATAAATAAAGCGTCTTTGAACGTTGGACAAGTTAGTTGTTAGCTGTTGTTATATACCTTTGAACTCCCACTGTATTTTCCTATTTCATGCATAATACATAAGAAGCCTGTTATTCCATTTACGCGTGTGATTGATCTTTGAAACGGCTGGAGTAGGCAGAGGGCCCCTGTTTACTAAAGGCCTCTACAGTGTTTTTAATTTCTCGCATTCCGTTTTCTTATTTCACGTATATAATGCCTTTAATTGCCGCGTTTTAATAGCTGTACATACATTTCAATTTCTGCTTGTTTACATTTCTGTGCTTTTTCATGACTGATCAATGTGTTATGCGGGTTTCTTAGAGGTGCCCAGGACAATTTCATGCTTTTCTTTTGCACAACTAGTGACATATGTGATCATCTTGTCTATGTTGCTGACCTTCTTTGTTTTGCAGCCTTTATTTCATCATTATCATTTAGTCAATTTGCATATTTTCTTTTTGTTTGTAGATATCAAGTTGTTTATCTATTGATGGTCTCTTCTTTATAACTTAATATCTTTATTGAGGACAAAAACATCACTTAATGCAGCTTGGTTTAGTTGTTCAGAAACTCACAATTGCTTGACTTGTTTTTAATTGTTTATCACATGATACATTCAGTTAAAAGGCAAGAGGTTAAGAAGAAGTTAAAGTATTTGTGACTAGTCTTTCCTTTAAGTAGATTTACTTTAGTTCACATTTCTTAGTTGTTATTTGTCATAGATTTCATTTTCATTTCCTTGCAGCAGCAGAGGCACTGGGCCAATGTCATTAGTCTTTTATTTGATGTCTTTACTTTCCTTTAAGCATTGATTTCATTTCAAGCTTTCTTGTAGAGTACTTTTAAGTTGTAAAAAGCACATCACAATCTCACACACTTCACTCACTTTATTTTGAGTTTTAAAAAGCACATCACAATCTCACACACTTCACTCACTTTATTTTGTCACATCACATTAGGAGAGATATACTTGAAAACAAACCTAAAAAGTTAAAAACGACAAAAGCCTAAGAAATAGTTGCCTAAGTACATACAATACACCTCACTTCATCAGCTTATGAGCCCCGGGTTGACATTTAAAAGTTGCAATTTAGACATCACTAAATTGACCAAACACTTCTTATCCTCTAGAACAACACTGTCCCTTGAGAAAACTGCTATTGCTGCAAGTTCTCCGGATTACTGTTCGTGCCTTCAGTTCTAATGTGATCTACAATGCTCTAATACCATGTTTAGATTTCTAATCTTGAGACGATAGAAATCCCTATTGCATTATCTGGTTTAATTTATCCTACTTGTTTATTCCATTAACAAGTTATTTATAAATATAAATACTGAAATAAACACAAATGCATCCTTAACTCATACACATATCAACAACTCAAATAAATGAGACAAAAACACAAGGGACATTATTCTTTTTGGACAATAATCCTTGGAAAAACCCAATGTGAGAAAACGGATGCAACCTATATGAGGGTTTTATTATTATGTAGGATCTGAATTCAACTAGGGTGCTTGAAATGGCTCACCCAACAAAGAATTCCCTTAGCAATAGTACCTCTCCTTAGAGAGAGATATTCTGGTTGATCAATCACTGGATGAACAATCCCACAACAGTTATGACAACTTCCACTTCTCTGTGTCACTCTAATAGGGACTACATCACCTTCTAAGCTCACCAACACTGAGTCTGCCCCACGAAAATCTCTTAGTTCTACCTCTTAGCCCTACGTCAACTTTGCTAGCCTCTGCATCAGCCCCTTGGCTCTCTCCGTGAACTCTCAGACCCTCTGTGTAACCCACGCTAGCCTCTTCAGCCTCTGCGTAGCTCCCAACTAGTTATGTGTCATCCTCTCTAAGCTCTATGCTGTCTCTCTGGTACTATCTCTACCTATCTCTTATGTATTCTCAACATTCTACCAAACAACGCCTTGCTGCAACAAATCACTAGCTCGATTCTCTCAGCAAAAACTTGCTCCAAAAAATCGAAGTGACTTATCAATTTTTTGTATCTCCAACTAACCCTCAAGTCTCCTCTTATACTTTTCATGTTGAGTCTTCAACAGCCAAGATTAAGTCCCTAATCAATGGCTAAGATTAGATTTGGCTTGATCGATGTCATTTAGAATATTCTAACCGAGTTTTATATTAATACCCATTAATATTTTCATTTTCCTAAGTTTATGCTTACGAACCCCATGAAAAATATTAATTATTTTAATATTTCTCCAACCGAGTGGAATTTCCCCAAACCATTTCTAGGTCATGGACACCTTATGTGCCTCAGCCTCTCCACCAACTTTCATGGCTAGAGCAGATACGATGCTAACACAAATGAATAATCTGTGGGAAAAATAGACTAAGTAATAAATGGTGTGTGGAATCCAAGGTTGTGCGAAAGAAAAGGTTCATGTGGAGTTAATGATTTCCAGAAGTTAAATCTTATGCAACGGAAAATCCTATGTGGAGGTAAGAGTATGTTCCACCATTCTAGATAAGGAGGGACCAAAACAAGCTAGGTGACATGGAAAGACACATGGAAAAAGGACAAGGGGAATGCCATGGAAATAACAAGTGATGACACGTGGTAGGCATGCTTGGCATTTTTGGATAGCTAAATGAAAAATTGGTAGTTGACAAGTGGAAAGAACACATTAGCACTTGGACAAATGGCAAGTCTTGATTGGTTGTAGTGGATGATGTGGAAGGTGATGTGTCAGATGATGTGGGGATTATGGATCCCATATCATGTCGTGAGCTATTGGAACAGTGTAGTGCTAGAATGGAAACAACAATGAATCAACCTGAGGGGAAAAGTCCCAAAGTAACGAGAAAATAATTGTCAATTACAGTTTGTCTACCAAGCTAGTATAGAAAAGTGATGATTCTTCCCATCAAGGTTTTGACTAATTCTTTCGAAAACTTATAAGATTTATATGTCATTTTATTTCTGGTTACTGATAGATTGTGGAGATAACACAAAAATCATTTCCATATTTTTGACACCAAGTTTCATCCATCATAGTTTTCCTAAATTAGTTGGGGTATTATTACTCATTATCTGTTGAAAGATAATAAAAGACTTCGTCATTCCTTTTTCAAATAGTTCTTATTTTCCCTCTCACGGTTATGATGGGAATATAATATTTATAAGCTTTATAAATCAACATAAGAAATTCTAACAAAATACACTTAAATTGTAGTTGCAAAAGCTCTCTTGGAAAATTTGGAAAGCATTCAATTAGAATAAAACAATTTGAAGTTACTATCACTAACAAAAATAATGCCCTATTGCTCAAAAAGGTGAATGTTAGAACTAAATTTACCAAAATAAAGTTACCATATATGGTCACTAGACCTTTTAAATGTTTATTAAAGTTGTATGTCTCTTGGTGTATAATACAACTTGCTTAAGAGAAAGCCTCACTTGCGGAAACCTAACAAAACATATTCTTTGTTTATATGCCTATGAGAAACATTGTTTTCTCAGACACCATACAAGATTGTAGGGCTCCTTCTTGCATGCACATATTGAAGATTCATAATTTGAACATATTAAAACCTAAAACTACAAACCTAAAAAAATGGTATGACCTTTGTAAAGACCTCATAGAAATAATATTTCAAGTTGCAATTACATGATAATGCAATATGATATTGTGGTATTCTTTAGAAATGGAAAATTTAGTTCAAATAGGAATCTCCCACCAAACAACTTAATATAGCACACATTAAAGAATCCAAAATTTACTCCTTCATGCTTTCATCTACCATAACAAAGTTAGTTGTGAATGAATAGTCTATTGCCTATGACAACTTCAAAAATGTTATAGAGTGAATAAGGCATTAAATTCTTCCAACAAACCACTAGCAGGATAGAGTAGACTATCGAACAATTTGTGTTTTTTAATTGATGTCAAACTCACGAAGAATTGTTACACACACATTCTCATTGATGTGAAACTCATGAACCATTGTTGCACACATGTTGTCATTGATTTAAACTGTAGTAGTGTCAGTAACGTCGAAGGAAGAACGATAGACTAAATAGAAGAGGTGACAAAGGAACAAGCAGAATAATATATCAGGCAACAAAGTTCGAATAAGGTTGGCTAAGTAAGCAGTTCAAGAACATGTTGATCATGCAGTTGAAGGCCAAATAGGTTGGTTGAGCAAGAAATTCAAGTGCAAGGAAGGAAAGCCAAGAAGGTCGAGAAGGTAAAAGGCTGAGGATGTAGAGGAAGCCAGAAAGGCTAAAAAGGCCAAGAAGGAGGTAGCCCTAATGATCAATTTTGGTCATAGAGGGTCAACAGGCCAATTCCCAAGCGATAAGACCCTTTTGGACTTCAAGTGTATTGGAATTGTTAAAAGACAAAAAAATGTGTCGAATTCCCAATATGATATGGAGATATGTGGGGAAAAATAAAATAAGTAATAAATGGTGTGTGGAATCCAAGGTTGTGCAAAAGAAAAAGGTTCAGCTGGAGGTAATGGTGTCTGGAAGTTAAATCTTGTGCAACAAAAAATCCTGTGTGGAGGTAAGAGTATGTTCCACCACTCTAGACAAGGAGGTACCAAAACAAGTTAGGTGACATGGAAATACACATGGAAAAGGGATAGGTGGCAGTGACATTATGGAAATTTTAAGGTCTTAAATGGGCCTCCTAATGAAATTATGAAATAATAGTGGAAATAATAAAATAAGATTAGATTACATAATCAAACTTTAGAGGGAAAAAAGAAGAAACTTTTTTTCAATTCGTATTTTCAACTTATCTCCCTATGGGTTTACTCAAATTTCGAGCAGTAATACTCGTTGGACGAAAAAATTTATTCCTCGTCCAAGGAGTACTCATGTTGCATACTTTTGATGGACCCTACTACACTCAAAATGAGAAATACATGAAGAACATTATTGCAATCATGTTCTTCGTGTATTTTTGATTTTTTGTGTAGTAAGGTCCATCAAAAGTATGTAACATGGGTACTCCTTAGATGAGGAATGAAATTGTGCATCCAACAAGTAATCCTACTCGAAATTTGAGTAAAACCGTAGGGATATAAGTTGAAAATACGAGTTGAAAAGGTAGTTTTCTCATTTTTTAATGTTTTTACTTTTCCACTCCAAAAATGGTGAATCATCCCCCATGGTTGACATCATCATCTTGAATCCTATTGGTTCTTATAAAATTTATTTTAGTTGTACATTTTTCCTAGGAGGTCCATTTTATACATAAAAATTCCCTTAATGCATGTCAATAACAAGTGATGACACGTGGCAGACATGTTTGGCATTTTTAGCTAGTCAAATGGACATTTGGTAGGTGGCACATGAAAAGAACACATTAGCACTTGTACACATGGAAAGTCTTGATTGGTTGTAGTGGATGATGTTGCAGGTTATGTGTTAGATTATGTGGGGATTGTGGGTCCCATATTATGTCGTGTGCTATTAGAACATTGTAGTGCTAGAATGGAAAGAATAATGAATCAACCTAAGGGACAAAGTCCCAAAGTAACGAGAAAATAATTGTCAATTATAGCCTGTCTACCAAGATAGTGTAGAAAGGTAATGGTTCCACCCATAAAGTTCTTGAAAAATGCTTTTAACACAGAATAAGAAACTTAGTGTAGGGATATTTTTTCATCAACATATCAACATGTATAAAGTGAGTAGTGAGCCCAATCTACCTGATATCCAATGAATTGGTCAACAAATGGTCGTGAAATAATGTCACATGGGAGTTGATTAACACTTAAGGGCTTAATGCAATATTGGGCACGGGACTTTGATCTCGTTGTATTACCATATTGGCATGTAAGAAGCAAGGTGGGAACTTGATCTACCCGATATCCATTAAAAATTTTAAAAGTACAGTCCCAACACATGGTCATAGTTTGGCCCCTAGAGCTAGAATAAATGGACTATAATCCTATGACAACTTCAAAAATGTTATAGAGTGAATAAGGCATTAAATTATTGCAACAAACCACTAGCAGGATAGAGTAGACTATCGAACAATTTGTGTTTTTTAATTGATGTCAAACTCACAAAGTATTGTTACACACACATTCTCATTGATGTGAAACTCATGAACCATTGTTGCACACATGTTGTCATTGATTTAATGGACTATGATCCTATGACAACTTCAAAAATGTTATAGAGTGAATAAGGCATTAAATTATTGCAACAAACCACTAGCAGGATAGAGTAGACTATCGAACAATTTGTGCTTTTTAATTGATGTCAAACTCACAAAGTATTGTTACACACACATTCTCATTGATGTGAAACTCATGAACCATTGTTGCACACATGTTGTCATTGATTTAAACTGTAGTAGTGTTAGTAACGTCAAAGGAAGAACAATAGATTAAATAGAAGAGGTGACAAAGGAACAAGCAGAATAATAGATCAGGCAACAAAGGTCGAATAGGTTGGCTAAGTAAGCAGTTCAAGCACATGTTGATCACGCAGTTGAAGGCCAAATAGTTTGGTTGAGCAAGAAATTCAAGTGCAAGGAAGGAAATCCCAGAAGGTCGAGAAGGAGAAAGGCTGAGGATGTAGAGGAAGCCAGAAAGGCTAAAAAGGCCAAGAAGGAGGTAGCCCTAATGATCAATCTTGGTCATAGAGGGTCAACAGGCCAACTTCCATGCGATAAGACCCTTTTGGATTTCAAGAGTATTGACATTGTTAAAAGACAAAAAAATGTGCCGAATTCCAAATATGATATGGAGATATGTGGGGAAAAATAAAATAAGTAATAAATGGTGTGTGGAATCCAAGGTTGTGCGAAAGAAAAAGGTTCATCTGGAGGTAATGGTGTCTGGAAGTTAAATCTTGTGCAACAAAAAAACCTATGTGGAGGTAAGAGTATGTTCCACCACTCTAGACAAGGAGGTACCAAAACAAGTTAGGTGACATGGCAATACACATGGAAAAGGGATAGGTGGCAGTGACATTAGGGAAATTTTGAGGTCTTAAATGGGCCTCCTAATGAAATTATGAAATAATAGTGGAAATAATAAAATAAGATTACATTACATAATGAAATTTTAGAGGGAAGAAAGAGGAAACTTTTTTTCAATTCGTATTTTCAACTTATCTCCCTGTGGGTTTACTCAAATTTCGAGCAGTAATACTTGTTGGATGAAAAAATTTATTCCTCGTCCAAGGAGTACTCATGTTGCATACTTTTGATGGACCCTACTACACTAAAAATGAGAAATACATGAAGAACATTATTGCAATCATTTTCTTCATTTATTTTTCATTTTTTGTGTAGTAAGGTCCATCAAAAGTATGTAACATGGGTACTCCTTGGATGTGTAATTAAATTGTGCATCCAACAAATAATCCTACTCGAAATTTGAGTAAAACCGTAGGGATATAAGTTGAAAATACGAGTTGAAAAGGTAGTTTTCTTATTTTTTAATGTTTTTACTTTTCCACTCCAAAAATGGTGAATCATCCCCCATGGTTGACATCATCATCTTGAATCCTATTGGTTCTTATAAAATTTATTTCAGTTGTACATTTTTCCTAGGAGGTCCATTTTGTACCTAAAAATTCCCTTAATGCATGTCAATAACAAGTGATGACACATGGCAGACATGTTTGGCGTTTTTGGCTAGTCAAATGGACATTTGGTACGTGACACATGGAAAGAACACATTAGCACTTGTACACATGGAAAGTCTTGATTGGTTGTAGTGGATGATGTTGCAGGTCATGTGTTAGATTATGTGGGGATTGTGGGTCCCATATTATGTCGTGTGCTATTAGAACATTGTAGTGCTAGAATGGAAACAATAATGAATCAACCTAAGGGATAAAGTCCCAAAGTAACGAGAAAATAATTGTCAACTATAGCCTGTCTACCAAGATAGTGTAGAAAGTTAATGGTTCCACCCATAAAGTTCTTGAAAAATGCTTTTAACATGGAATAAGAAACTCAGTCTAGGGATATTTTTTCATCCACATATCAACATGTAGAAAGTAAGCAGTGAGCCTGATCTACCTGATATCCAATGAATTGGTCAACAAATGGTCGTGAAATAATGTCACATGGGAGTTGATTAACACTTAAGGGCTTAATGCAATATTGGGCACGTGACTTTGATCTCGTTGTATTACCATATTGGCATGTAAGAAGCAAGGTGGGAACTTGATCTACCCGATATCCATTAAAAAATTTTAAAGTACAGTCCCAACACATGGTCATAGTTGGGCGCCTAGAGCTAGAATAAATGGGCTCTGATCCTATATTTGTTGAAACAATTTTAAACATGGTCACAAGTTCTCAAGGGTTTAGTCCCGAGGGCGAAGGAACCACGAAAATTGAAAATCAATGCACATCATCCAGATTGGATCCCCATGGCATGTTGGATTTAACCAGGTCTATTGTACTAATATCTGAAGTAAGAGAGGTTTAAGTGGGTGTGAATAATTTGAAAGCGTGTATGATCAAACACATAGAAGAAGAACCGAGAAATATGAACTATGCGGAGATGAAGGCAAAAGAATTTCGAGGATAAAGTATAGAGAAGATGCGTGACTTGGACAGGGAATATGTTCAATCGAAGTGTGGATAAAGGCTGTGAAGTCTATAAGTGTGATGTGGTTTTAAATATAATTTTCTTTTGGTATTCTAAGTTGTGAAGAACAAGAATAAAGTGTAGCATGTAAGAGATTAGTGTTAGTACCATATACAAGATTGTGTAGAAGCAAAGACCATAATAGATATGAGATGCAGTTGAACATCAAACTGAGATCAAAGCAGAAGAGATGATAAAGACATCATGAGAAAAATCAAGAAGTTTGTATGAGAAAGTTTAATTTGAATGCTTGTGGATATGACTTTGAAAATGTTATGAAATAGGGATTTGATATGCATATCAAGTTGGTGCCTATAAATTAGGGGATGAAAGTCTCCTTGAGGTTGGTGCTTATAAGTAAAGGGATCAAAGTATCATTAACATGTGGTGTGTATAAATTAGGGGATCAATGTTTCATTTAGTTTGGTGCCTATAAATTAGAGGATGGGAATCTCCTTCAGGTTGGTGCCTATAAATCATGGAATCAATGTCTTCTTAAGGTCGATGCATGTAAATCAAGGGATTGGTGTCTATAAATCTCGAGGGATGGATGTCTTCTTCTTGTTGGTAATAGTAAATTGATTTGATAGTAGGTTAGTGCATGAATTCATATATAAAGAAGAAGTTGTTCCATGGTTTTCTCCCATATGGGTTTCCACATAAATATTTGTGTCTCCTCATCTATGTGTATTGGTTGATGTATGATTTTTATGTGGTTTAACAAATATAGCTTAAATATCTTAAATATTTTTAAAAATTGTATAATATTGATTCATCGCCCCCCTCTCAATATTATCATGGAATCAACATGGATTCTACATGCATTTGGTCCATGGAAAGAGATCAATTGGCTATTATAGTTTCAAAATGATTCCAAAGCAACTTATCTTAAAATCTTGCAATAAACTTCTAGCAAATAAAGTGAGCCATACATTTAACTTACTTACCCTATTAGGTATAGGGATGTTCAAAGTTAATAAGTATCTCGAGTAAACAAGGGCTATCAATAGAGAATGACAACTACAAAGATGTATCACTGGTTTTCTTTAACGACATTGTCTATTGAAGCCACAATTTCACCTAGAAAATATATTTTGGTCCGGAATCAGGTAATTTCTCTTTTCTAGAATACTTTTTTTTGCTTATTTTATATTTAATTGTGTTTAACTATTTAACTATTTTATATTTAACTATATATTTTATATTTTTCTCAGAATTTAGTAGTTTGTCCTTTTTGGGATATGTTTTTTACCTATTTTATATTTAATTATAGATTTTATATTTTAGCTAGAATCGTGTAATTTGTCCTTTCTGGAATATTCTTTTTAATTATTTAATTATTTTATATTAGCTATAACCATATTTTACTTTTAGCTCTTTAACTAATTTATATTTAACTATAATTGTATTTTATTTTTAACTATTAAGTCTTTATATTTAACTGCGACTATAAATTATATTATATATAATAAGATTATATATTATTAGATATATAATATATATATATTATATATAATAATAATATAATTGGGTTTTTTTGGGCATGACTATTAATGCCAAATGTGCCTGCATTTTTAATTTAATATTTTCACTAATATCAAGATTTACATTGCGTTAATAACTTTTTCAATATTCTATTTTATATGGGTAAAGGTAGGTAAACAACATTAATGAAATCTTTCATGAATATCCAAATTTATTAATATATTACACCTATACCCAAATTAACAATAAAATTTCATGGATGTCCACATGAAATAATTTAAAATTATTTAGAACATGTACCTCTCTTTAAATTTAAATTATTTTGATTGGTTTACATATTATCACGTGGAAATTACGTGAACATTTCATGGGCACTTTTAGGCCAAAATTTCCTCTAGTGGGTTCTTGGTCCAAGTCATGCCTCCTCAGAACTAAACCTTCCATGAAAATAACTCTTTACACTGTGTCCTATAAAATTAAGAAGTAATCTATTCAAGATGCATTATGTTGTGAAGCCCATTGGATTTGATTATATTGAAGTTACCATCTAGTACCCAAGGAGCCTCCACGAATAAGTACTTGAGCCAATGGATATAGTTGAGGAATAAGGTTTTATCTCTAGGAAGTGTTGGTCCATTAGCATTATACAAGTAACATATATCCTCTCACCCAATAAGCTAGAATTTAACTATTAAGACCCTATATTTCATAGAAATTTATATGACTAAGACCTTTTGATAGCTCCAAAATATGGAAAGTATACCCTCTTGCCCCTGAGTATCTATTATCATTGATTAGAAACCTCTAATCCTTTTGGAGGCGATCATCTCTATTGATTCAATTAAAGTTTTTTTTTCTTGAACCATTAAAAGACTTGGATTTTCCGATCTCCATTTAGCATTTAGGGGACATTTCTTACCTTTATAGTTATTACTCCTAATTTTTTTAGAGATAAATTTCATTCTTGCAAGTGGGGATCATTAGGGTGATAACCTTCATATGTTAACTTGATTTTGCGAGAGTTGAACAACATTACCTATAGTTTCTCTAAGATTTTATGGTTTCTCTTTATATTCTTTCTCTTTTCTTATTTATGTGGCTTAGGGGAATCTTTGAATGGTTGAGTCCGTTAGGGCTAGATATTTCCAAGATTTCTCTCTGCTCTTGTCCATGTGATTTGAGGAAATAATTGGTTATAATTTTGACTTGGTGTTCAAGAATGCAAATAGGATCATTTCCCTTCCAAGATTTTACAATACATAGTTTGTCTAGGGAATAAAGGTCCATATATTTGGACTCTTATTTCTTCTTGTCATCCTCTAGATATACCATACGAATTTATTGAAGAACTAGTTCCAAGATGTCTTTAGGGATCTTATGGATAGTTTTTGTTTTAAATTCAACTTCCAAGGAATTGAGTGAATCCTTCATTACTATATCTACGAGATCATGGTCAAAATGTGTCGCTATCAATGGTTAAATCCATCTATAGCATTAGGTATCCTTCTAGTGTATGGAGGCGAAAGGGGCTAAGGGAGCTCCAACGATATATGATAGGCTCGGTTAATCCCTTGGGGTCGTTGCTTTCCACCAAATCAGGTGTAGTGGCTACGGAAAGAAGAGGGAAATTCCTATAGAGATTTCCAAATTCTCGACAATGGTGACATATAAATGTGATCTCCTCATAATCTAGTTTTTCTTCAAAACATAATCATGGTAGTATATGCCAACTGATACAAGAAAGGGTTCTAATACGTTCATATAAATGCATATAAAGCATAAGGAATGTACCTATATGTTGAAAGTGTTTGATGCCACCACCAATTTAGGGGGTCTTCCCAATATTCTCCCAATTAGACCTCACACTTTTTGGAGCAAGAGCCCCATCCAAGAAAGAGACCCGACTGCCATATCCTTAATGATTTTCCTTGGCTACAATAATCAACACAAGGGAGAGCACATATACTTTTGAGATAAACAAGTATGTTAGCCTTGTCATGTATTCAAATGGAAAGTGTTTCAAGGTTCTTTGACGAATGGGAAGAGAAAGTGAGTCTTTAAGAGAACAATTATAGTGTTATCCTAATAAAGAGACACACATATATTTGAAAGAATTGTTAGTTATATTACAAAATAATTCACAAAGAAATGACAATTATGAAAAAAGAGACGCATAATTCAAAGATGCATACCAAAGCCAACGAAATAGTTCATTTTCATTAGTATGTAGAAACATACTCATACACCACAAACAATGAAAAAATAGTCTTACAATCATTCATGACATATCCATGAAAGTGCACCAACTCTAAGAGAGCATCAAATTATAAAGTGAAAGTCCCAAGATACACCATTATAATAATACAACAATAGTTTCATTAGTGGAACATTAAGCCACTACTTGCTTCTCAAAAGACTAATCTTCTCTCCTATGCCTAGCTTGAGAAGCCAAGGAGAAAAAGCCTTTCCTTAAGCTATGAGGGTGTATATATAACAGATGAGGTGACTCTTGAGCTTCCCTCATGAATCTTGAGCTCACATGTGACTTTTCAAATTCCTATGAGACCTTTGAGCTCCTACATGACTTTCCACATTCTATTTATGACCTTTGGGATTCCACGCATTTTACATTTTCTCATTTTTAAAAAATATAATACTACAATTCCACAAATATGTGGCAATGACAACATGCGACTTTATGGTGACACTTTGATAATCCATGACTTGGTGATGGTGACATGGAACATCATTGTAGAGTATCAATGTCAAGTTTTTCCTCTTGTTACTATCTTCACATCTTCATGATAGGTATTGCATGTTCTTCATCTTCATCATCCAAGCTGTCGGTTATGATATGGAGTCCTCTTGTGATATTGAATTTCATTCTTCTATCACGATCTAGTGTACCTTTATCTCTTTTCTTGATGATAATTTACGTCTTCATCTACAGAAGTGTCATCTTGCATCATCTCCTTGAACCAACCATCATTCCTAATTATAATGAGCCTTCTGAATCCATTGCAAGGGTTTATAGAAGCATGTGAAGGCTTCTAAAGGTCGATATGTGACACGGAAGTTTGAGGCAGCCTAGTGCCATCCGTGGAGGAAGGCTTATATCGGGGATGCAGTGTTCATTTTGAGAAAATGAACAGTCTATTGTTGATGTCTCATATGTACTCGACATAGCAGAATAGGTTTTAGAGACGGTTGAATAATTTTGAAGAAGTTTGTGCCATCAAGAAGCTCATGGAATCTTAGTGCACCAATTGAAGGAATCAAGTCTAAGGGATCTTAGATCTCTTTGCATAATAATGACAGCCATGAGAGGGATATAGATGGTTTTCTAATCCCATTGGTTCAGTCAATAACCATTGGAGTCGAGTGTGGAATTTGTAAAAGAATTGAAGCCATAATCCCAAAGAGCCAAGTCAAATTGACAGAAGCTCAAGGAGACGTAGCCCATGAGATTCAAGTCAACTCCTAGATTAGATTTGTTGTTATGTGTTGATGCTTATTTGCTTAATTATATGGCTATTATGTGTGTCTAATATCAATAAAAACAAATCAACTTAAATCACTTAAACAATTAAAAACAAACGAAGACATACACATGTTTCAAGTACTTAATTCTGTAATTGTCAACATAAGCTAGATCATATATTTATAAGCTTTGGAGTGAGACGTTTTTGTAAGCATAACAAGTTGTTAAACCCTCATTTTAGATAAGGTGGTATCAGAGCAGGATGTTTGATTGACAGAGAAATATCTCTTCTTGTTTGACTTGATAGGTGTTCAAATAGTCAAATTCTATTGTTTGATTGTTTGTAAACTGACTATTGTTTGAGTTTTCAAAGGTGAAGGGAAAGCTATTGATAAGTATAGGAGAGGACAAGAAGGAAGAAGGGCTGAAGGAATTCTCCTTACCCCAAGGACCTCAAGAAGCTTTGTGAATTTTGTTGAAGTGCTTTTGTTCATTTTGATAATGACAACTTCTACAAGTGAGTTTTCCAAATCCTCCACTTTCACAAGATTCTTTAATGAAGACGTAAAGAGAGATTTGTTCATCATGATGGATATGGGGAGAGAAATGAGTACCGAACTTCGAGAGAAGTTGAATTCCATGGAGGAAGAGAAGCAGTTGATTTCTGACAAATTCCAGGAAATGGAGACAAATTCATATTGTGAATATGGATCTAGAAAAGATGCATGAGTTGGAGACATAGCTCCTTGCCACCAAAGAAGCCTTAGTCAAGTATCAGCTTGAAGAAGAGGTAAGCAATTCATGTTTGTCTTCAATTTCCTCTAAGAATGTTTATGTTGGTGGTTATGAAAAACATACAAGAGGCAAAGTGTCCAAGTTAATGTCCAAAATAGGGTATGAAGGAAAAGGATTGGGAAAACATGCACATGGTATTGTTGATCCAATAATGGTTGAGGAAAGACCTAACTATTTGGGTCTTGGCTATGGACAATCTTATGGAAAAAGTTTCAAAGCAGTCATGAAGGCAATTGAAACAGTTCCTAGAAGGAGTTTCATTTCACGTTCTCTACATCAAGTTTGTAAAGATTGTATTCTTGGGTAATGCAATTGTTTGAAACATCATTTGCAGGAAGAAGATGTACATAAACATACACTTGAACCAAAATTTTTTGAAATCTCTAAAAGCATTGAAGGGATTGATGGTTTTCCAAAGGGAGCTACTTCTTCATTTGATTCACCTCCTCATGAAGGTAATGAAGGTGAGAGAGAAAGTATAAATCTGATTTCAGTCACACTTCTTTCGATTATGCTAAGCATGATAAATTTCCACATAAACATTGGAAAATAATTGCATGTTCCTTTTGTGGTTTGCTTAACCATAGTGTTTCTAGATGTTGGAAGAAAATGGCCACATACAGGAAACTTTTTGAAGGAAAGAAGGCAAGAAGATAAAGGTCTATTGGACAAGGAAAATTATGATGTCAAGAAGATGAACATGTGTTGTACTTATTGCCATAAGCAAGGACATATTGCTGAAAGGTGTTGGACTTTGAATCCAACAATGCTTCCATGAAATTTGAAGAAAGTGGAGAAAGAGTAAGGTAAGAATGGAAAGGAAGTTTCCATAATCGATGTGATTAAGGATGATCCACTTGTTGATGTCGATGTGCACTTAAAGGAAACACCTTTGGTGTGGATTGGCAAGAAATGGTTAGAGTTCTTATCCAATTAAAGTTACATGTTTTGTTTTCATGTGAAAAGAAATGTGTCACATCTATTTGCATTTCTTTGATAATGGAATGCAAGTTGCAAGATGGAAAAGTTGAGAATGTAGACTTACTTTATTGCAGAAAATTATATTCATTTCAGCTTTGAAAGTACATATACATGTGATCGATTATCTTGTACTTATGATTGTGCTTAAGAGAAAGTTGAATAATCAAATACATTCATAAGGACAAAATGTATGAACACATGGATGTTAATGATTTCCTTGTATTTGAATATGTATCTAATTGACTTGATGGAAAGCTATCGACCATCATATTGTTTTGTTTCAACATGCATGTAATGTCAAGTCAACCTGGAAGAGTTGATTTGGTCTCCAAGATTGTAAAAGGGAGATAATGATGAAGTGTTTTATCTTTGTAAAAGAATCATTATAATTGTTTTTGTACATGCTTGACTTGAAGGGTCAAATGTTTGAAAATGCATTGTTTTTGTCACCTTGGGATTTAGTTGATAATTTGTATACAAGATATAAAGACATGATGATGATTCACATGATGTGAAATTTGTGTCTTTTGATGGAGCAAGAATTTATGTCATCAAGTTTTTTTCTTGTATTTTGACATCGTCTGATGAAGAATATTTGTAGCAGCAAAGGTCACCATGGAAGTGGTTTGGAAGCGATGTTCAACTACCTTCTGTAAATTCTGAATGAGTTCAAGGAAGACAATTCTTAACACGAGGACAAGCGTGTCCATGAAGGGAAGTGTCAACTACCTTCGAGATTTAATTCAAAGGCACCTGCCATGTAGGAAAGTGTATGAAGGCTCAAAGAAGAGGGTATTGTGCTCTCATCTACTATTCAGAATAGTGTATCAGTGTTTTGAGGTCCAAAAGATTCCCAATGGGGAGGAGTGATCAGATATTGATCCATCACTTTAATGATAGCTCAAAATTCAAAGTGTTCGAAAGAGTGTCAAACCTCAATGACCGGATAGATCTCATATTCCTCATTCTGACGCCATGAATAGTTCGAAAAATTGACATCGTCTGAAGAAGTTATTTCCATTTGAAAAGTTCAATAAACTACAATTTCCAAGCATAATTTATTTTTGGGAAATAATAAAAAAAAAAAGAATATTCCAAGGAATACTCCTTGGATATTCCCCAAAAATTCATTTTGGGTGACCAATGAGGAGCTGACACATGGCAAGCCGAGAGGCTGCCACGTGGCACTAGAATGGTCATGTAAAATTATGTTTGGGGTCCGGGGTCGAATCCGTGACCACCGACAAGACCTCAGCACGCGCTACCAACTCCGCTACAGTGGTTCTTAACAAACTACAGTCAAATGTTCTATTTAAGGTTTAATGGATTGCAGTTTGGGGGTGAGGACCACCAGCACTCGCCAAAAGTAGTCACATGTCCACCGATTGAAATTAACCACACACAGTTTGCATGTTGACTACCAACAAATCGCCAACCCAACATTATCCCTAACTACCAGGTGCAGTACCGATCACATGTGTGCCAAATGCCAATAGTTAAGGTCAACCCCGATGGTTAAGCATGGCGCAGTGCTAGAAAAGGGCAGTTATGCCAAATTACTTACAATTAACTGCAGTTAGCCAGATTTAGTGGAGGATCACTAAGAGTTACTCATTAAATGCACTCGAGAAGTGATTTTTGACCTAAGAGAGTGAACCAAGAGGATAGCTAGGCTATTGAGGCCTTATGAATCCAATGGAATAGTCCAAAGAAGCTGAAGAATCCATCTTCAAGGAGATTTTCATCCAGGGAGATTTTGGAGCTCACACGAGGGGTTGGAGGGAGTTGCCGGAGCTACCAGTATCCATTCTCAGCCAACCAATAGTCATTCCTAACTATAATGAGCCTTCTAAATCCATTGCAAGGGTTTACATAAGCATCTAAAGACTTCTAAAGGTTGATATTCTATAGGGAAGTTTGAGGTAACCCAGTGCCATCCGTGGAGGAAGGCTTAGATCAGGGATGCAGTGTTCATTCTGAACAAATGAACAGTCTATTGTTGATTCTTGATATGTGTTCAAGATAGTAGAATAGGTCTCAGAGATAGTTGAAGAATTTTGAAGGAGTTTATGCCATCAAGGAGCTCAGGGAGGCTTAGTGCACCCATTGAAGGAATCATGTCTAAGGGATCTTAGGGAGGCTTAGTGCACCCATTGAAGGAATCATGTCTAAGGGATCTTAGATCTGTTTGCAGAATGATGATAGCCATGACATAGATATAGATGGTTTTCTAAGCCCATTGGTTCAGTCAATAACCAATGTTGAACTTGTAAAAGAATTGAAGCCATAATCCCAAAGAGCCAAGTCAAATTGACAAAAGCTCAACGAGAGGTAGCCCACGATATTCGAGTGAACTCCTACATTAAATTTGTTGTTATGTGTTGATGCTAATTTGCTGAATTATATGGATGTCATGTGTGTCTAATGTCAGCCTAAACAAATCAATTTAAAACACTTAAATAGTTAAAAACAAACAAAGACATACACTTGTTTCAAGTAGTTAATTCTGCAATTGTCAACATAAGCTAGATCATATATTTATAAGTTTGGAGTCAGAGGTTCTTCTAACCATAACAAGGTTATAATACATCCTCCTTGGAGCACTAATTAGCTAAGGGTAATGCCTCAAAGGTCCTCCCAAAATTCCACAAGCCTCCCTTCAAATGTAGAAACAAATTTACCTCGCTAGGGTGGCACTTGAAGTCCACCTAAAGAAGGGCTAGTTCTCCCCTTGGAGAACTCTATGCTAAACAACACTTGTGAGATGAACAACTTGAGAAACAATGTCTAAATGTCAAATTATCAAAAGGTGGCAATTTTTGTGGGGATCCTTCTATTTATAATTGCTGCCTTACTTTTCCTTGTGGGTCTAGCCAAATATTTTGACCACCATTTAGAAAATTGAATTTTCTCCCAATAGGTGTGTGTTCCTTCAGAGGTGGACCCACATTCCACTAACTTTAATATTTGAACCACTTTCCCTAAGTTTATACCCCAAAAATATGTTAGCTCCAAAATGGAAAAAATGGTTGATCTCTTCTAAAAGAAATTTATTAAGAAGGGACATTACATAGAGCCTCTTTGTTGTTGTAATTTTGGTCCAAAGATATATTGCACTCAATGCTATTTTGGTTACCTGCACCCTTGCTATATATATATGAGAAACTTTGCATATTTGTGTATAATGGTTTGGATTCTTATGGATGCATATGAATATTTATGTATTTTTTGGTCAACTAGTTTTTTGGTTTAATTGATTTGGTGAATGCTAAAATTTTTTTAACATTGGGATTATTGCCATGCAAATGCATTATCAAAATATTATAACCTAATAAAGAATGATAACAATGATTAATATCAACTAAACCCAAATGTTCTATTCAATCTTAAGAAGGTTAGAAATTAATCATAATTCTTTAGGATTTTATTTCCATGCTTGAAAAACATTTAGAGAAACATTCCAAGATCAACATAGTTTAGTCAAGAGGGTTAGTAGTGTGACAAATATATTGAAAATTAGATCTAAGTTAGACAATTAAAGAGAAAGTGTTTTTCATCTTCAACCTTTTTAATATCACAAAGGTAATAAAATCATCCAATTTCACTATAAAATTAGAAGAAATGAAATGTTTTATCACTCATTTATTTTCTTTTCCATGAAAACAACAGAGAAGCACAAACTTAAAAATACTACATAAGAACTAACATTCATGTGAATCTCCGTATATTTGTGCCCTCCATGAGCTTTGAAGAGCTTTGAAGACCATTTCGATAGAACTGACCTCAATTTTGGTATTGAAATATGGTTCAATAGCGAAAGTATTTTCACCAAATTCTTGATAATCTTTCCATAGTTACATCGCTGAGGCTACATTACGTAAGCATCAGTTTGTCAAATAAGATCAAAGCCAAATTTGAATTACTATGTGTGAGATTATGCACCCTGAGATTATGCACCGGAAATAAATTCCTGTACAGCAGTGCCCTGCATGAGCATTGGAAATCAAATCAATATCATTTTATCGAGTTTTATTGTCCAATAGGGTGAACATTTTGATGAAATCCCTAATAATATTTTGGTTTGCATAAAATACATTTTTACAAGATGCAAAAAACATAAGAAATTAGGACTGAGAAATCAGCCTTTTCAACTTGTCAGCGTGCTCATCGGTAGTAATATGCAATGCAATACGGAGTCTGGTCGAGAAATCATGACGTTCCCAGGAAAAGTGACACTGAGACTGAGCATAAAAGGCCTCTAACACAGAATGATATGCCAGTAACTCTTCATCATGTGTTTCTAGTCTTTCCTCTGCCACCATGTTCAACGGATTATTTCTCTGAGCTTTGTTGTCAAGCTCAGTTCTAGGAGAACCAAGTATTGCACTCCCTGTACATCTTTCATCATGTGTTTCTAGTCTTTCCTCTGCCACCATGTTCAACGGATTATTTCTCTGAGCTTTGTTGTCAAGCTCAGTTCTAGGAGAACCAAGTATTGCACTCCCTGTACATCTTTCCACAGGAGTCTCGGTGTATTTTAAGATCTGATCCATAGATTCTGTTGACTCCGTAACTTTAAATCTTTTGACATCATTACCTGGTGTAGCTTTAATGCCTCTATCATTTCCATCCTTTCTATCATCATAAACATACAGTCCTCGAGTGAGGAGAAAGTGAATTTTCTTTCTGATTTTGTTCCACGTAATTTCTCTTCTTGGGCCTTCCTTCAAACTTCTTTTGAGATTGTGCGTTAGCTTGCATATCCCAGGGAGATGATGCCTTCGAAGTTGTCTCACTATTTGCAGGCATGGGATATTTTCCTTCATATATGATATTGTTTGTTTGCTAAAAAAAGAAAGGAATAGATCAGCTATTTCATTAATCAATGACTCACATAATCTCTAAGTTCACTAAACAAATTAAATAACTCACTAAGACAAATTATCAATGAAATTTTCCACAGAATTTTGTAATAGGCAATCCCACTTGTTTAAAATGTTCCTAGTTCATAAGTATAGAGGATTTGGAAGAAAAACCTAATCTACAGGGACAATGTACAAGTAGATTTATGCAAAGAAATTATAATTTAAGAAACTACAGTCAATCCTACTTGGACATGTTGGGATCAATGCCTATGTCAAGTATACAACAATCTACAATGTTGTATGTAAAAACAACCCTATTTATTAGTTAGCTACCCATCTGTGTGGATGGATTAAAATAGAGTATAATGGACAACGCATATTTGTCATCTTGTAGAGTCCCAGCTCAACTGGAAATAGAAAACACTGATAATTTAGGGCAGAACAACCAACCTTAATTGGCAATGTTGGAAGCAATGCATATGTTAAATATATAATGATTGGCAATATAGCAAGTACATCTAACTCTGTGTTAGATGTCTACCTATGTATTTATGTAGATGGATAATAATAAGACCTACTTTACAAGAAGAATGGTCAATGGCATATCTTATCTATTAATGCCATGCCTTGTATCAACTAGAAAGAAAAGGTACCTTTACATTAAAGATTTCAAAATTATCTGAAAACTCTAGAAAATGAATGCATGCTATTTTAACTATGAATTTGAGCTTTTGAAGGCCTGGACTTAATTAAATGCAACTACATGTACTCAATGCATAATAAAATAGTGATAATCAGCTTAGACATACTAATTACTATGGCCAGAAAAATTATTTTCAAAAAAACCCTTAATTCACATCTACATACTACATACCCTTATGGAATGCCTTAACTGTATTGGTAATGATCATAAACAATAGATTCACTCTCCATTATAGCAATAACCAAATAACAAAAAATGTACATGAAGCCCCAAAAAAATAATAAAAATACAGTAAATATGTTACCTATGACGGTAGGGGGTACCATTTTCCTTTCAGCCATTCTTGAGCAGGTCTTAATTTGGAGTAATGGTACATTTTCTCAGAATTGGTGCTCATAGCTTACGGCCACCAGCACCCTTTGTCAGAAGCTTCAACTGCGTCTCGGATGGAGTAGTTGTAATTGTGGGGTGCCTCGGGGGGAATGGGTCTGACTCGGGTATAGCAAACATCTTCTTCTTGTGTCAATCGCTGTGCGTCGCTGTCAGGGTGGGGGTCGTCGCGTACCTTGTAATGACGCCCTCGCCCACGACCATATGCATCGACAATCACTGCCTCCGTCCAGGCACCATCTATCTGCACCTCCACTCTCGTCTTTTGGTCCATTCCTGCGATCGCTACTGTAGTACAACGAAACCCCAGAATCGCAGTCAATCAAGATCACGACAATTACACTAATGTAGTACAACGAAACCCCAGAATCGCAGTTAATCAAGATCACCACAATGACTCGACCACAGTCCAATCAAGAACGACAACAGTATAAATCTCTTCTGCAAAGTGAGTGAGAGAATCCTAAGATTGAGTAATGGCCAAGTAAAAGCTGCATGAAAATAATATATGTTGCTTCCACCTCGTCGGTTGGAAGGATATATTTTTGTAAGCCGACGCCACCGTATACCATGTGTGGTATTGTGCGCTGAGGGGCACCACCAGTCGTGCGGTTTCAATCTGGTATTTGGCCTGGTTCTATGTTATGGGGGTGTTTTGCTGGGTTGATCTTATTGGGTTTCAAGTTGGTTTAGTGCAGTGTTTTGTTTTGATGTTATTGGGTTTCAAATTGGGTTAGTGTTTTATTGGGTACTAAATTTAGAATTAATTTATTATTTTAAATTAAATTATTATTATTATTTGGGATGTGATTTTAAAATTAAATTATTATTGTTATTTATGATGAATTGGTTTGGGAATAAATATGTACTTTCTTCTAAATGTTTTTTGGTGTTAAAATAAGACTTTAAATTGTCAATAATTTTTAGTTAGAGTGATTGAGATGGTGGTTTGTCATGTTGTCCACCGTGGTTTAAGGTTCTAGTGACGTGACCATTCATAATAACACTCAAAGGATAGATGTCCAATTAGAGTCTCGCATCTTGGCCCCAATATTTGGTGGTATACGGACCTTTCAAGCCTTAACTTGAATTTTGTTTAGAATTATCTAGAAATATGGATAACCAAATTATGATAAAAAAAATTACATTAAGAAAAAAAGCATAGTTTAATGGCTAACTATATGACAAACCTTAGATAACTAAGAAGCCTTCAAGGTAAGTTTGAGCCATGAGGAGGTTGATATCCCAATTAACTCACAAGTAATGAGTAATAATTTCTTATAGTATCCAATAATGTATGTAGATTTTTAGGTGTATGTCCCTTTTACAAACATTGAACACATTGTAAATTAAAATACAATAGTTATAAAAATCTTATGAAGAAAATTGTGTCGACTACCATTGATCGAGGAGGATCTTGTTAGTGGAGCATGAGCGGAGTCTTGAGTGGTTGAAAGTTGAAGTGGTCTTCAAATGATCATGATCAATGAGGTCTTTAGCTTTATCAACTTCGTGAGTGATCGTCGTCAACATTCAATGTCTAGTATATTCAGCTTTGCTATTGATGTCAATGGTTGGTATGGTTTTCACACTGTTCAAAGGATATGGTTTTTTACCTAGTTGTGGACATGTGTTTGTCATCAATTCCACTCGAGTTTGGTTGTCGACATGTCTTTCTCATCATGTTATGTTGACAAATTTTGCTTTGTGACGAAGAGGTGTGCATGGGTTTTATTATGAAAATCAAAGTGATGTAATACATAAACCTAAGTCCTAAATCCTAATACACCTAAACCCTAACCTATACCTAATCCATGCAATGAAATGCATTAACCCTAAGTTTAAAAACCCATTCGGGTCATGTAATAAGCATTACAAAACATAAACCATTGCAAAACCACATAAAGCATTACAATGC
>APFE031469466.1:0-15257 GCA_000404065.3 Pinus taeda
ACCAGGGACCAAGTGCAGCAGAAGTTCCCTCATCTCATGAAGGAACTCAATGCAATGGGGACCATTGCTTCCTAAGGGGGGAGGAATGATCTAGGTGGATATTGGTGGCCACCCGCTAATTTGATTTGGATCCCCTCTATTGCTTCGTGCAGTTTTTTTCAGTTTCCTTAATTATTGCAAAATTTACTATTTTTAGCAGTTTTTCGGGTCCTAAACTTCCAGAGCCGTTTTGAGGCCCTAAACGACGTTTTTTGGGAAATCTACCGCCAGCAATTCATCGTGACTATGTCTTTTCCATTAGTCCTCGGAGAGATCTTTCCACCGGGCTATCATGCGCGTCAAACGGAGATAAGACGACCAATTCGCAACCCCGGGAAGTTGACGTACCAACTTACCCAAAAACGGGGCCCACAATTGGCGTTTCATCTTCCAGGGTTAGGTTTTGGAATGTGAAGGGTATTTCCATTGTTTCTCAAAAATAAATAGGCCTTCGAGCCTCATTGAAACACAGTTCAGAGGCATGTAGCCACACATCTCTTCTCAGAGATAAGCTACCATCGCCCTAGCTGGTTTATTTCCATTTCTAGTTGTAAGCATATTTCAGTATTTTCCATTAATGAAATGAAGTATTATTTCCACTGCATCTTTGTGTATATGGTTATATCTGCAATTTGTTGCATCCCTGTTTAAGTTTGGATCATTCAGTGGACAAGAAAAACATCTATCGATGTTGCTTCAGTGTTGGATCGAGGGTTGTATCTTGGTGCAACAAGAAACAGAGGTTTGTGGCACTAAGTTATGTAGAGGAAGAATACATGACAGCTAGCATGGCTACATGTAAGGCTATTTGGCTTCAGAATTTGCTAGTGAGTTTCTTTAGTCAAAGGATGGAGACGACCAATATCTAAGATTGTGATAATCAAAGTTGCATCATGCTTTATGAAAATCCCGTTTTCGATGATAAGTCGAAGCAAATCGACATATGATACCACTTCATCGGAGATTGTGTGTAGTGTGGATAAGTTCGGCTACAACATGTTCCCACTGACCAACAGGTGGCTAATATACTCACGAAGGCCTTGGGGATAGAAAAGTTTATCTACTCCAGGGAGAAAATGGGTATTGTAGAGAACACCTTCTAGGATAAGAGGGAGTGTTGGTTTTTTAAGTAGCAACGAACATGTGTTCTAGTCTCTATGATGTCTTAGAGGCTAAGGAACACGAGACCTTCAAAACCCATAAAATGTTTCATTAGATAAGACTTGGAGACACCTCGATTAAATTAATTAGGCATAATTATAATATTTCATAAGTCTAACTTAGGAAAAGTTGTTAATTAAAGTGAATTAATTGATGAAGTTCGAATTTGCTCTAGAAAATTTTATTGACGAAGTCAATATGACCTTAATCATCGATTGAGATGTGATCGTGGCCGTTGAGACTCCAATGAGAGATTATAAGAGTAGGTTGAAGGGTTTGGAGAAGGAATTGAGTATTTTGTGAGCAATTCAACTACCTAGCTGAAGGTATCTAACAAGGGTGTAGTTGAAGCTAGGGAAGCATTAGAGGCAAGGGTTTTGGTAGAGATTTGAGAGTAGGGGTCCAAAGGAATTGTCCTCTGTATTTTCGAGTGTCCAGGAGACAGGAAGAGGGGGTTGAATTCATATGGAGAGGAGGCCACATCAACTAGTATGAGTAGTCAGATTTCCGAGTGCGAGTTGCAAGAGGAGACCACATTTAGTTCCTAAATGCCAAATCTATTTTTTAGAGGCAAATCGAGTGGGTTTCAGAGGCTGAAGGAGGCAAGAGGACTTGCAGGGGGTGATTCTGGCATTGAATAAATTTCTAGAGGCAAATGTACACATTTCCATCTAGACAGTGTGAATAGCTAGGAAGTGTGTGTTGCCGGGAGAAAGGGCCAGATCGAGCTGCAGAGGGAGACAAGGTGTCTCCAATATATTTTTCCAATAAAGATTGTCAGAGCTTTGCCAAAAACGCAAGAAGATCACTATACTCTCAAATTTGTTGAATATGATAATAAAACCCTCATCTATTGCACTAGTTTTCCCTTTAGGGTTTTTCTAGGGACATTTGTCGAAAAATAATAGTGTAAAATTTTATGTGTATATATTTTCTCAGTTTGAGTTTTATATTTCGCTACGTATTTTTTATTGGTGAAGATAGCAATCATGAATTTATCATTATTTGTTGTAATAATAATTTAGAGTTGACAAATAAGTGACAATCATTTAAGAGATAAATATCCAATAATTACATTCGTGGATATTTCACAACTGCTACGCTCATTACAAACTACCACCACCTTTACATTTTAGATGTCATAGTTATTTATATATTTTTAATTAAATGCAAAAATTTGTGCGGTTAAATCATCGTTGTAAATGAATAGAAAAATTAACATGTTACATTTAAAATACTTTATTGATTTAAATAATAATAATAATAATTTAAAAACGGATGTTAGTGACTGGGTAATAAACTCTTCAAAATAATACAAAATGGCCTAAGATGGCACCCTATTGTTTTAATAGTTCTCCTGGAAGCGAACTATAATAAATTGCTTCATAAATATGGGAAGGGGGGACAAAAGCTAAATTTAAAGGCTTTAACTACCATCATCTTTTGAACATTAAAAACATGTAAGTGAATCACCTATTTCCAACAATTGCATAAGATTAGTGACAATATCACAATGACTTTAATGTGGTCGATTGACACTGCTTTAATTATTTAAAGCATAAGTAGCAAAGTACACTTACTTGTTAATGACAATTGCAGTTATAAAATATTTTTTATACTAGATTTTTGAATTAATTTTATTTTGTATTTTCAATGAGTTAAAATTAGTTGGATCAATATCCTTATCCAATAAAAAAAATTGCAACATAAAACTTTTGAAATTACCAAATAAATTAAATATTTAAATATTTAGATTTTTTATAAAATTATAGGAATTTTTTTTTTATTTGAAATAATTAATTGGAAGTAAAAAAATTGACTAAGGTGTAATTACAATATACTATGCTATGGCAGGTATAAAAATAAAACTCACTCTCTCTCTCTCACACACACACACACATACACATATATATACTTACTTATTTACTTGTATTAAAAGTTCGTACTTTGGGGCATATGACTATATGGAAAAATTTACAAAAATGTTGTCTTAGGCTAGAAATATCATTTTTCTTGTGTTGCCTAAAATCAAACAGAGCACATAACTAGCCTACTACAAAGCTTACATGCCTCGATAGATAGATCCTCCAAAATGTTTCTAAAACACCACAACATTTATAATGCATATTTTATACTAGAACTATGGACTTGAGATATCAACATGACTAGTTTTTTCATCCTCTTGAGGAGGAATAAGTACATTTAGATCCAATAGGTCATTCACAGTGTGAATAGCTGAATTACTAGAAGGAGTCCTTAATTTTTGTTAGCTCAGACTAAACTGAAGATCTTCTAAATGCTAACAAAGGTTAGTTATCTCATCTTCATTTCTCCATAATTGAACTCCATGATCCACGAGAAGTTCCATCGTAGTTGTCAAGGAGGACACTATTTAATTGTGTTTGACATGCAGGTCATATACTTCCAGTTGCAATTGATTCTTGACCTCTTCCTAGTCCTACGTTTTTTTCCTTCTTGACTTGTTCAAATTGTCCATTAGATTCCAAAGTTCCTATGATCTCCTTTGAGTTCGCTTAGGACCTTGAACATAAATCCCCTCAGTTTTCACGTTTCCTTGTTATAATCGCATCAGGTGAACTAATAAAATTCTTACAATAGGTACTTTAAGAGACTTCCAACAATGCAAATCTAGGGAAAGAAATTTCATTCCCTAGATCTCACTTGTCCTTACCAGTGTTGCCTCGGAGAAAATTCCTTTTTTGTTATCAACTAATGCCCATAATTTCCCAAATAAACCCCTCATATCTATTTTACGCTTCATAGTACCCATCATCCTATAATCCTCCTCTAATTATATGATTGAAATCATAACTTAAGACAATGAATAATGAACTACCGTTATACCTCTAAGCTCCACCATCTATTCCCGTCAAACTGTATTGGCCATAACCTTTTATGATGTTGAAGTAAGCAAATCAATCCCTGAAACCACCACCAACTATGATAGCATGACACCACCCTAATATGCCAATTCCTTTCATCCTATAGATCCAACATGGGAGACTCTGGCCAACACCCTTCATATTGCAACAATATTCCCACAAACATCATCAAGACAAATTTCATTGACTTCTCATTGTACCTCACAACCATAAAGTGGACAAAATGTGATGAATATTTTAACATGCTCATCAAAATTGTCAATGTTTTTAGGAGTTTTATAGGGTTCGACGATGCTCGCTTGGCGTATTCCATCATCAAGGTTAGTTCCACACAACTTGCTTTTGGTTTTATTGCATTCCAGTAATTCCTATAAAACAAGTTTATTATTAAGCCTAACTTATTTAATTACAACTAGGTGGCATTTTGAGAGGAATATTTGATGGAACACCTTAATTTAATACCTAGTTGGAACTTGAACGTAAGATCTACAAGATGGGATGATGAGAAGTGACTTCCAATAACTAGAGAAAGTATGGTGGGCAATTTACCATTTTCCCTGATTAAAAGTGACTTTAATTAGTCACTTAATTAAATAAAAGAAGGGGAAAATTGATTAATTAAAGGAAAAAAGGCCAAAAGTGGTTTAAGTAAAATAAATTAAAATTAAAAGTCATGTAGATGAAGTCAAGAAGGAGCTTCTAGAATAACACTAAAATAATCAAAATAAAATACTTCTAGAATATTGGAGATCTATTTATCCAGCCTTCAAAAGGAGGAGGATGAGATCATTTGGGACATCTTAGATTTGTGTATTGTCTTTGTGAGAGGTTTTGAGAATTTGGTTCTCAGGATTCAAGTAGCCCCAGGATGGAAACCCTTGGGTGATTCGTTGAGGGTGGACGAAAACCCCTCTCATCCCTTGGTGAATTCATTCAAAATTCACAGGTGCACTTATTGATTTTCAATCAATTTGCAGGTCGAGTTAACATTGGAGAATATTATTTTGGAGGTTAGTTTATTCATCTCAATTATGACAATGTAATATATTAAATAAAGTTGAGTTTTGTAGTATTTCCTATGAGTTTGTTGTATTTCTGGTTTTCACATTGCAAATCTATTTTATTTTTTTCCATAATTTCATGGTGCATGTTTTGCAATTGTTTGAAGTAACTTATGATATTTTTTCTTAAGAAATCCGCTAAGATATTTAGGGAAAAATATAATCTGGGATATTACAGGTAGAATATTGCAAAAGGACTACATGCATGGGAGTTAAGCTAACAAATATAATAATATTTGATAGTTACAGGCCATTCAGAGCAACAAGGATGGTTGTAAGGGATTGTGTTGCGGGTAGGATGCCACATTAGGCATGATAAAAGAAACTACAAGATGCAATGGCCAACAAGAGTCATTGGGTAGGGTATCTGTTGTGACAAGCATGGGCCAACAATTGTTGGCATAGTTGGTAATGGCCAACAACATGTATGAAGGAAAATACCAACAACCAACATGGTTGGCAAAGGTTAGACCTCATACCGAAAGAAGGAGATTGTACTAATCCGGGGATTGTTAGTAGAATTATTGGGTGTCTCAAAGGACCGAGACAAACCCACAATTGTGCTAGAAGGACTTAGCACAAGATCGAGGCTAGTGGATACTAGACCGTCTACTCACATGACAAAGATGCAATTAGTGTTCCACAATATTATAGAGATAGACTCAGAATTCCATATGAGTTGTGGAGCTAGCTCCACACATGCAGTGGAGGGGGTTGGATGTTTCAGTTTCTAGCTAGAGTCGAGAGGATTTATGGAGGTGACAAGAATGTTGTTTCTTCCAAGGTTGATGGTACATGTGCTCTCAGTATAAGGCTTGGAGGATTTTAGATACAGATTTTTGTTTCGGGATGGAAAAGTAATTATATATTCAGAGGGAGCGACCTTAGCTACAATTGTAGTGCTTGGAATTAGACAGGGGAAGTCATACAGGTTGTTGGGACAACCTGTGGGTACATATGAGGGGATCTTGGATAGATGATGAGTGTTAGTTGCTGAGAGGGAGAAGATGGTGAGAAAGAGTGATTCTTCATGCACTATCAGGAGCCTCAACTAGTATGACATGACATTGATGGATGCTTAGGAGCATGGTTGGATGTGACAAGTTCTTAGGTTTCAGGTCAGGTAGTAGGACAAACTTCAGTGTCAGAGGGAGAAACTATAGATACTGAGATAGACTTGAAGACAAATTTAGGAGGAGGAGGTTATTCCTGAAGTACCTTTCTCGCTAAGAGGGAGTGTTGACCTTTGTAGCTGGGAAGGTACTTCTAGTCTTGTGTCTTGAATAGAATGACCTTGACTTGCCTTGTTAGGAGCTTGCATTCGACATATAGATTGTGCAAGTGAGTTGAACACATGTTGATGTGTTGTGTTTGACATGCATGAGATGTGCATGTAAGGCAAGCTAAATTAATGACTTGTACTTGAGTTAAAGTAGAGGAACCTAAAGATAGGATAGTTAACTAAAGTGAACTCACTTATTTTTCAGTTAACTTGACGAGCTAATTATGACCGTCAATCTTAGCTTAGGAAAGTTATAAATTGAGCCTAATGTGAGGTGCTAAGACTTAACAATGACATAATATTGAGAGAGGCTTCTCAATGAGCATGTGTTGGGTTGGAGAGAGTGCAACGAGGCTAGTGATCAATTTTGTATTTTCTTAGTTGGGCCATTATCCTAGGACGAGAGCTCAAGTAAGTTATGTGATTAATTAATTAATGAAGAACCAATGATTGGGAAAAAATCTATTTATGTGTGTGATTCAGATTGAGTAATATTTTTTTGCTTCTGCTATATTTGTTATGTGTTAGGAATATGGTCATGTATTCATTCAATTTATAATTGCTTGGAATCGAATACCTAGTGTTGGGTTCTTAAATTCTAACACAGAGAGATCCAAGAGAGATAAAGCGAGAGTTAAGAGACCCAAAATCATAGTACCTGAGTGAGATCCCTGGTTGAGTGCAGACATTGACGTCCTTTCACTCAGATGACCAATTCCAAAAACCCTGCCACTCAAATTAAGATGGCTACTATTTGATCCACCAGAGAGACCACGCACTCTAGGGCATAAGAGGGAGGAAAAGAAGTTGCCTCAAGATGAGAGGAGACAGGGCCTTAAAATACCAGTAATTGGTCATCATTGAATGGAGAGTCTAAATTCATTATAGAGGAATGCTGTGAATCTCCTTTGAAAGTATAGAGTCACCCCAAAATATCATTTTCTAGAACAACCTGACAATGTGAGTGGTCCTTGATTTGCATTACACACTAATGAGAGTCGACATGTGATAACCACATCTCAAAGCATGACAAATTTTATCATAATTGCTAAGGGGGTAAGCCACCTTACCCATTAAAGTAATTTGAGTTTAGATTATACATTATGCTTAACTTTTATGAGAATTAATTAGGAAATGGAAGCTTTGGTGAGGGACCCATTTGCCACTAAATTTCCTAGAGGTAATTGTGCTTCTTGATTTGCTATTGAGTCAACAAGGGAGTTGAGTTATTTTTATATGTGGAATGCTCATAACTTGGTGAAGGAGGATAACTGATGTTTAATCCTAGAGAGAATTGAGCTCGAAGTCATGTTTGTGGGAGTGGTGTTGAACACATGATGTCCAATCGTGTTTTGAGAGTCCCCAATTATTGTTATGAAGTTGACTCCCTTGTCAAAGGCTAGAGTTAGCCCCTTATAACGTTTCGTTTGTGGCTAACCCCAATCCCCAAGAGTATGCTAAGTCTATTCATCCTCGCAACAAAATATTTTAATAAATATTAACCACGATTGTATACATCTTATTATGTCATTGCATGACACATAGTATCAGTTGAATTGTATTAGTTTACATTGTACATGAAATATTTTTTGCTGCACAATAAAACATAGGCTTGGACATTAGGTTTGGGTTTCGCTATGTGATTGATGTAGGTCACATTGCCGCATTAGGGCTCCAAAACCCAATGTGTGCGGTCAACGCATCAAGGATTGTGTCAAAGTGTGCAGATAAATTTAATTGAGAGGCTAGTAAAATGATGAGAATTATTATGGATAATGTGTCAGATACAACTTACCAGTCATTAAATAAAAACTCTGTCTACAAAGTATGATCAACTAGTTAGAAAGATTTACAATGAATGATGATTGTTATTCAATGTTATAATATATATTTGCTACATATTAAGGAATCATATAAATGAACAAATTATAAAGCGTTTTGGAGAAATTTATTGAAAAAAGGGTGCAATTATTTCTTACAAAGGACGCTGTTCTTTTTGTGGACCACAAAGCAAGGTTTACCATTAATGGTGGGTGTTATACTATATGAATTACATGAGCATAATTCATTGGCATTGAGACATGATGAGCTATTCCCATTATAAGGATTATAGGACTAAAATTCAATCACATTGGAAGCGTTTTGCGAAAGTTCATTTTTGTTGTTTAAATTTCAAAAATAAAAGTGACCCTTCACTATGCATCACATAGTTAAAAAATGAAAGGACTGTAGCTACATAAATTTAAAAAATAACATGACCATACAAATACACTGCATATAACATTGCTTTTTATCGATATGCTTGTTTGGTTTAGTTGTACAAAAAGAGGATGTTTATGTATTGGGCATGATGTGATACATGGTGCATTAAATTAGTTGTTTTATATATAAATAAACACTTAATATTTAATTTTCACGCATATAAAGATATCTGTGAACCACCCTTAAGCTAATATCTTTAAGTGATGATTGACGCTATGTGATTTATTTCATTAGTTTCAATCCCACTTCCTCACCCCTGTGAGCATCACCCGATGCAATAAGTGCTAAGTGGACTATTCAAAAATCATGAGAAATTGGTCAGTTACGACTACCTCTCATGGAAATGTCATAGATGAATGACTTACTTAACGCAGTTGAATCCAAAAAAAAATGATATCTAATATAATGCACTGCGAAAACCCCCAATACTTAATTTAAAAGAGTGAAGGGAAATCTACTTAAATGGTTCATGAGGCACAATATTTGCTAAGGTTTTTGCAAATTGGGTAGCAAGTTAAGTGGGCTTGATTATGGGGAAAACTCCATAGTTAAGTGCACTTGAGCCAGAGGCGATCTGGGATGAGTGACCTCCCGGGAAGTCCTGGTTACAGGGTGCAAGCCCCAGAAGTGATGATTGATGCTATGTGATTTATTTCACTAGTTTGAGTGCTAAGTGGACTATTAAAAAATAATGAGAAATTAGTCAGTTACGACTACAATGTAGTTGAATCCCAAAAAATGATATAAACCCTCATTACTTAATAATTTTGTTATCTAAAATATTTTTATTTGAAATTAATATTATTTATTATTATGATTTTATTGTTTTGTTTTGGTTTTAAATAGTGGGAAAAATTATTATAAATTAGCTGTCAAATGGATAATAAGACAATTGTCACTAATGTAATGTAAGTTGATTTATTAATTTTATTAAAAAAAAATCAAGCTACCTAAAATTACTCGTTGGTGGTTCATAAGGGGGGTAAGCTTTCCTTCTTGTGAGATGCTGGTTCATAAGGGGGGTAAGCTTTCTTTCTTGTGGGATGCTTCTGGGTCTTTGGGCCATTAACCTGTGTCTTTTGTCCGAGGAAGATAGCTTTTAACTAAGTAGAATTGTAGTATACACTTTTGCTTACCTAAGAGCTCATCTTCCTCAGATGTAAGAAAACAAGTTAACGGCTCAAGACTAAGAAACATCTCGTCGGAGTGAAAATTTGCCCCCTTAAAGACCACCATTGGGTAATTACAAGTGGCTTGGTTTTCCTTGAATAATAGCGATGGGTCAATTTGCATTAGCAAACTGCAACTAGTGATAGTTGTCCCTATTGTTGGTTTGACAATTAAGTTATGATATGTTTTCCCACCATATAAAAAAAATTGCAAATAGATAAAAACTATATAAAATAATTGAAAAAAAATAAAACCATTACATTAAAATTATACTTAATATATTTTTTATTTTAATTTTTAATCCTATTTAGAGATTCTAATTATATTAATCATGCAATTTCTCCCCTCTTTATAAAAATTTAGAACAAGTTTTTATGTGTCATAAACTACAACTACATTCTAATTTAAAGATTTTAATTATATTAATTATGCAATTTCTCCTTCTCATTTGAAAAATTTAGGACAACCTTTTTTTATATGTCACGAACTCGAACTAAAACTAAAACTACATGCAAGACACTGACATATCGAAAAAAGAGAGTAAATAATATACCACTTAATACATCGCTTGGCTGTAAACTTGATACTACTGCATTGCAAAGAATTATCCAAATATCAATTCCAGCGTTCCAAGACAGCCGGACACACAGCCACCATTCATTTGGGGTCGTATCTTAAAGTTATATACTGCAATTTTTAAATTCAATTTTCCTCTTCATGAGGCGTATACGTAAAAGAGGAAAACAATGCATTGCGTAATTTTTCGCAGGATTCACGATGCCTCTGGTTGGACCCTCCCTCTCGATGGCCTCGTTCACCTCCTCGACACTTCCACCCTTCGTTGCATCGCCATCGCCATTATTTATAGGGAGAAGAAGAACAGGAGCACTTACTCGAATTAATGTATCAATTGAGCCCCCGCCTGTGGGCTACGACTTTCGAGCAGAAACTCGCCAGGAGACTGCGGCCATTATTCGAGAATTGTATCCCGACCTTTCAGATTTGGTACAGGAGGGCGATATGGTCGTAATAAAGAGGCCTCTTGATTACGTAGAGCGTCGGAGCGATGGGTATGTTGAACCTGAGCTCATATTTTTGTTTGGGACGTCCCACGTGTCCGGTGACTCAGCTGCCAACGTGGAGCGTGTTCTCAAAGTAGTGCGCCCTGAGAATGTGGTCGTGGAGCTCTGCAGAAGCAGGCCAGTTAACTCTCAGTTATCTTCATTGAATTGCAAATCCTCCATTGAAAATGACAATCTTTTATTTAGTTCTTCTCCCATGTTTATTAAAGCTTTTGCGGTGAATTTGAAGCTTTGTACTACTTATTCTAAAGTCAACTAATGGGATTACCAAAGATGAAATGAAAGTTTGGTAATTAGGATTTTTAGCCGAGCTTGACCAATGGTGACCAATGAAAAATCAACAGCTTCATGTGGCCAATGGTGCTTGGGTTCAATGTTGTGGTTTACCCAGGGGTTTCCTTCTAGCTGTGGTCAGCCCTAACCGCCACCCAATATAGAATGGGTTCAAATGTCATGCAGCGAGTTAGTTCAGTGTTGTTGTCAACCCAGGAATTTCAATCTTGCTGTGATCAGCCCCATCCCCCAACTAATATGGAATGCGTTCAAATAGAATGCAGCGAGGTGTCAGTCCCGATGCAGGTTGGTATAAATCCCCGGGCAATTTTGGCAGATTAGATACCCTCTGCATAGCCGGCGAAAAACCATGTTTTGCCCTGCAGAGTTGCCCATCAAAGTGCTGAAAAAATGTTGATAATTTAGTGTTAATGACCACTTCACCTACCATCGATAACCCCATTCAGAAGTATTTAGATGCAATTGTTGTTTCTTAATATGCACTGCCTAGCCTAGGTGGGCAGCTCGATTTCTATGCGCAGTTTAATTGGTGATCGCGGTATTACGAAGTATTATGTATGTAAACTATGAGTTTCAAGGTTCAAATACCTGTAGTCAAGCCAACTAAAAAAATGCAGAATTATGAAGTATGAGGTAAACCATAAATTTCAAAGTGCAAATCCCTGTAAATCAAACCAACCAAAAAAAATACCCTGACTCAAAACAATCTCCAGTGAGAGTCCTGTGTTTCCCCTACAACTGCGTGCCCCTTCGTTTATTTGTCTACTTCTTAAGGAAGAATGCTTGATGGCTTGACCAGGTTGGTGCCTCTTCCTTGTGCAAGAAGGATATTTACTGAAATGTGCCTAATGAACGATTCTTTCTTGAAAATGTTTTAACACTTACACTCTCTTAATTCCACCCAACGCAAAGGCAACGATCTACTTCACTTCCCCTTCTCGCAATGGATTTCTTTCCTCTAGCGTCACCTAACACTTCCGTTTGGGGTGTGTCAGTTCCGAATCATTCAGCAAATGTTCTGTTTAGAGTGTGTCAGTTCCGAATCATTTGAACAAAAGTGTGCATGGCATTCAAGTGAAATAGGTGGATGATCTCAATTAAATATCGAATGGGATGAACACTTTTTTTTGTGGAGTGTGTGAGTTCCGAATCATTTGAGCAAAAGTGCAAATGACATTCAGGTGAAATAGCCAGACGACCTCGATGAAAAATTCAATGGGACAAAAGCCTGTGTATGTACTATGATATATAACCCGCACTAAAGAGACACCGACATTCCAAGTGATATACGTTAAAAAAATAGGCAAAAACCTTTTTGGGTCTTTTGATTTCATGAGTAAAATAAATTATGGAGTATCTCTTAAAAAAAATAAAAAAAAATTATGGAGTAGGATTGCTCACATTCTCTTCTCTAGAAACTTTTAAAAACTTTTGGAGAGAGAGATTATCAAGTTAGTGAGAACACAACATCCCACATACCCCGCTCAATCCCCACTCGAAAAAGGCCTTTCTTGCTCAATCTTTGTGCCTGATAGTGAGGCAACTCGGCAACACATGCAACATGATCCCTTCGACTCCAAATGAACGACAAGCTAGATTCCATCCCACTCTGCTATGTTACCAATACCAATGGACCAAACCTGCAACAACTTTCCAAGTTTACCATATGCCCTTGAAGATGAGCAAGCTCGAAACCTGTACTTTCGTTGTCTATGCCCAGTGGAGATATCTATCTTCCATGGTCCTCAATGTGAGGTGGGTCACCATTGATCTAAACGATACATGGGTGTGTAGACTCCATTGTGTTTGATGATTGATCAGTGCAACTTTCTTGTAAGATGAGGGTCTTTGTTTGGTTAGTGATCTACCTGGGGATCATATTTAAGGCTTGGTTGGCCAAGAGTGGAATTTTCGATGGCTATTGTCATGTTTGCCATTGTTCAAAGATTGTGAAGAATGTTTTTTGGGAGTGTTAGTTTGCTAAATATTGCTGGAGATATTTTGAGGATTCGTATTTAGTTCTGCTCTAGGGAAGTCTGCATTCATGTGCTACATTATCTGGAGATCTGCCTTTTCTAGTTCATCCCGTCTTCTTTGGGATATTAGAGTGCTTGCAGATTTGGCATTATTCGTTCCATGGAAAATCAGGTGTAAGTCTGTTTTTGAACAGGAGGTTAGGTCATTGTCCACTTTTTGTTTTGTAGATGAATACACTTCAGATTCTTTCAAAAAAGTGTATATGTCCGATCAATAATCTTTGGCAGGACGAAGTGTATCATCAGCTCTTAGCCAAGTATGCTTTTTTGATTAAAGATGCCTAATTTCTGGATCGTTTCATCTCAACATTAGTCGCATTATGGAAGAGGTTATGATTTTTAATGTATATAACCTTCCACTTTTTTCTTTGCTATTTGTAAATATTTTATTGTAAATATAAGACATTTGAAAAAAGGTTATTGGGAAGACTGAGCAACTGTCATTTTGTTTATTCTCTTGATTGAAAAATATAAGATTTTGTATTATAATGGGCCATTGCTCATAAGAACAACATTGCTCGTTTTGATAAAGGAGTGCCTCGTACCCTTACTACTTTTACCATATTTATTATTGACAGTATCTGCTATTTTGAACACTGTCAGTTGTATGAGTGGGTTTCTACTGTATTTCCTTGCTATACTTGCAAAATTTACTCAATTTGTACAAAATTTATGGGCAGTTGTTCAAAACCAGAATGATAATATGTTTTCTCACTTATACCAATATATAACAAACATAAAACATAATTTGATCCCATTACTGAGATGCCTGTGGTAATTTGGTTGAGTCGGACAGAAAATGGGTTTATAACTTTATACTTTAGTTGAGTCACCACGTGAGATCTTCTTTGCCCACAACATCATTGTTTGTTGTCTTTATATATGCAATTAGAAAGACATGATTGCTATTCATTTCATATCATGATCCGATGCCAAAAAGTGGTCATGGTACATGGGGATCATAACCTGGGGATCCAACCTGTTGCAAATCTATGAGAACCTATTAAATAGATTTTTTCATTGAAATGAGTGTTGTTCATGTGCCAAGAATACATATTGTAACCCCCAAGTGACATGCCCTCCTTCATGGTGCTAAGTGTTACAACAAATCTAGCACCCACAAAAGTGTAAAGCTCCAAGCACCAAGGGGGGTTAGCTTTGTGCAACTTAGGAAGGATATCCGCTACCACCTGAGTTGCTCTTCCTCTCACTTTAGGCTCTCTTCTCCAATACAAGAGGGGTATCCCTAAGTAGGATTGCTAAGGCTATGGAGTGGAGGCTCTAGGTGGTGCTTCAAGAGTAAGCATTAACAAACATATGGTTGTAGTATAGGTGGAGAATGAATGGCATGAGAACCTAAAAGGATGATGGAAAACCCCAAGACCAGTGCCAATTCAATCACGGGCTGGGTGGTGTCAAAGAGTTACAAATCGAAGAGGGAAAACGAATGAATATGTAAGGTAAAAAGGGCCTTTTCTATTTGGCACAAACAATCCTTAGCTTGCTGAAAATTATGACAGAAAATTAACCTTGGAGAACAGGGGTGCCACTCTAAAACATGGTTATGTAAGTGATGCCATATTATCCTAGCAACAACAAGGTTTATGTTAGTGTCCTACCCCCGACCCCTTAAGTAGATAGATATGTGGCTATGTATTGAGGTGATCTCTATTAGATAAGGCCCATGTAGTATATATAATGTGAAAACAATAATTGTAAGAATGCTTACTGGAAGGTTCTATCTACTACAAAGTTCATTCACTAGCAAGTTCTAGGAAGTTAGATAGAAACTATATAATAATGTAGAAGCAAGGTAATGAGATGTGTTGTGAAGCGCAATGTAATTGGATCAATGTTGCACGAAGCGGGAGCGAAGCGGAAGCGGGGACGCCGAAGCGTCATTTTCCAAAAATCTAGGAAGCGAAGCGTCTGCTATATATATATATATTTATATTTTTTTGCATTTA